>DWQX01001170.1:0-30520 GCA_018245475.1 Pharmacophagus antenor | reverse complement strand
TTTCTCTCTATTTTTTTGTAAATATATATATATATATATATATGTTGTTACCTTTGATGCAAAACTTAAATGTTACAAACGACATAGTGGTGAATTTGCAATTTGCAAAATCTTTTTATAATATTGGCTTGTACATAGATTGTGCTTGTCTAGCTACAGGGGTGGATACTTACAATCATATTCTGATATTAAATTCATGCACTAATGAAGTAAATAATTTTGTATCACGACTTTCGCAATGCAGCGTTTAGCAAACCATTCCTGATAGGTTATAGACAAATCGTATTACTCACCAAAAGGTAAAATGGCTTCGTATAATCTATCGATACAGGCGTTACTTTGAGGAACTCTGTGACTAATTAAAGCAAAATATTAATTTGTTAAATTAAAAATAATATAGTTGAAATAAATGCGAATAAAAAAAGAGCGGAAACCAGTTAATTATTTTTTATTTTAAAATATTTTTTTTGATGTAAAGAAATCTTCACAAATATGAACTTACTGTACTACTAGGGTAATTTTTTTAAATTAGAAAAGTACAAATTGTTCGTAATAAATCATTTTTTTTATCATAATTACTAATAAATCTTTTAATCAATGAGCATTTATTTAAGAGCACATAAGATCCATCTAATTATTAACTCCTCTCAAATAGAACATAAATATAATTTTGTCAAAATTTATAATAAAAATGTTTATGACAAAAAAATTTAGCAGATAAACAAAATGCATGAAATACAATAGGCGAAGCAATTTCCAAGAAAACCTTTCATTTAAATCTTTGCAGTTAAAGCTGAGAACTTTCAGTTCTTTCTTTGTTGCGAAGCAAATCGTACAGTTAACAGACAGTAACTGTGTCTAAAATTATTCTTACGAACAAAATAAAATCATTTTGTGTTATATCAGCAATCGAATTTCTCACTAAGTGATTGCTAAAAATGTTTTTGTGTAAAGTTATTACGTTAATAAAATCCTTTGAAATATTATCACAATAAGCTTTACCAAAACTTGCATCGTAATATGGCACGTCAAATTTGTCCTGTTGCCATTTTATTCGTCGGTTTTACTTTTTTAATTTTAATTTAAATAAATCTCGAGCGTGTGATTCAATAGTGACAAGTGCGTCGCCTAGTGCACTTCTGTCGTTCAATTAATTATTGCCAGCGATGGCCACTTCGTGTTTGAATCGAATCCTGCACAATCAAAATGGCTTAATAAACAAATAAATCGATAGCTTGTAATTCAGAGACACGTTGAATACAAGTTTAGTTTTCTAACTGATATTCTCATATAAAAGTCGCTATTGATGGACAGTTCTTATTTTTATACAACAAATTATCAACATTGATTTTTAAAACATCTTTTCTGTAAAATCTTGTCATCCATATACAATATACAATCGTAAATCCTAGACTTACTTATCACTATATTATGATACTAAATTAGAAACAAGAAATTTTGTTGGTTTTTTTTATTTAATATCATGTAGCATATTTTAGAAATGTTTAAAACCAACCAATACAAAAGTAATATTGGAATCTTATAAGTAAACAAGTTGTTTACGAAAAAAAATTCCAATTTAGTAAGTAAACAGCAAATCGCATAAATCAAGTTGGTCCCGGGCATTGATTTGTTTGTCATCAACCAACATAGACTTTTTAATTTATTCTAAATAACGTTTATTTTTCGCAGCATGTGGCAACAAACCGTAACAAATTTTAATGTAGTAGTTACTTTGTTAATAATATCTTATCACAATAAATTATAATTGATGATAAATAGAAAATGAGAAAACATTCTCAGTTTTAACACATTAACAGGTGCAACATAAATATTTCCTGTTTTTCTACTCTCATAATTACTTATTTTATCTATTCCGCCAGCAAAACTCGAGACAAATTTGATGTATATTGTTTGTAACAAAAAATACATCATTAACATTTTATCATTCTAAAAATAATTACTGGCCATACGAGTACACGAATAATGAAATAGGAGAATGTTACCGACGAATTGAGAATCTTCTTTTAATCATGAAAATAAAAAGAACTTGTGCTTATATAAGTGAAAAATAAACAATGTTTCAGATTTCAGCAGTTGGTGTAAGTAAACCGATCTTCTCTGCAATTAAATTCTTCGCAGTTTGAGGAGTTAAACTTTGAAATGAAACGAGGGAAGTTTCATTTTTGCATGAAATTAACTGATAACTAACATTTTAGTGGTACAAATTAACGCCAAACATAAATTGAAAGATGTATGTACACTAGGGAATTAAAAATACAAGCATAGTGTGTTTTATAAAAAAGGGTGTACATACAATGAACAGCCTTTTCGTTTAAAACAGAGTTCCCCAAACTTTTTGGTGTCGTAGACCCCTTGCCATGTTTTTCCGTGTTGGGTAAATAAAAAAATTATTTAAAATTTATTTTTCCCCTACTTACCTGATATTGATTTCCAGTAAATTTCTAACTGTAGTGTAGTGTTAAAAGCTTAAATTAAAAACACTTGTTAATTTATACATTTATTAATTGAATTTAAATTATTTAAATAAGACAGAAAATCCAGCAGCTATATATTAAAAAAAATTTTTGATTTTTCCGAAAACATTACATAATTCGAACATCTTCTTGCAACAATTAGCTCGAATTACGGAGATTGCACTGTAATTATAATACAGGTTGCTAAAACTTTCAAAAAGAAACTATTGAGGAGTACTCGTGTAATTTTGCATGATTGAATATTAAACTACTAATAACTAAAGTCATGATTGGCTTAACTTATCTATCTTTGCTAACTACGAGTACAAAACTAAAATTTAATAAAAAAATAATGTACTTACTTTTCTCCAGCACTCTCAAACAAAATAACACTGACTCACTATAATTTGTGTGATATACTATCTTTTAATATTTTTAAGAATATTTTATTAGCACTTTTCTTTTCAAGATTCAGGAAACGAATAACGTATAAACGTATTTGTTCCACATTCGTATTTATAGTGACGAATTGAACAAATCAGTGCAAGGTAGCGAAGATCTGAGACTGCGACTCTCAGGTTTTTACGAGTTCAAAATGTATTGCGACCACAAAACGAATACCAACATCTTACAACTTACACAATTTTATAAACATATATAATAAACATATTACTACATAGGTACTTTTATAAATAATGTATATGTTTTGATATTATAAGTTAGTATGATGTAAGTAAATAGGTGCTATCAGTGTATGTGTTGAGATCCACTATCGTGGACACCCATTTTCATTTCATGAACCCCCAAATTTTTTTTCGCTGACGTAGGCCCCTTGCAGGTTGCCATAGACCCCTAGGGGTCGATATAGACCACTTTGGGAATCACTGGTTTAAAGTGATCTCTCTTAGGTAGCCTTTGAATGCACAGAGATTTAATTTCGTACCACTTTACTAATGTGCATACATGACTTGAATAATATTGTAATCGGAATTTTTAATAATCTTCTGTAGTAAAAAAAAATTGTTCTGTTAATATTAAATATGAATTTTTGATTTTCCGCGGCCGAAATTAGACAAAAGCTAATGTTCTTTAAATTTGTTCACCCACTTAGAATAAATGGAAAGGTGTGTTAAATTTATAATAAGCCTCTTTTTGGTCGGAAATGAAGGTACAGGCTTCTTTATAATTTTTATTGCATAACTTTAAGCAAAATACACAAAACGCGGACTTAACGATTTGACTCCCTCAGCCAACACATGTGAATGTTCACTTTTTGCGTTTCCAATGAAATATCGTTATTAAATATATGATTATCTTTAAAATATTGTCCTAAAACATTCCACTTTTAGCTTATTGTAATAAAGAAAAAGTAGAATAAATATTATAAAGCTATTTTTGATGACAAAACATTTAAGGGTTTTAATGGAATAAAAATAATATAAAACATTTGTACCTTCAGTCTAGTGGTCAGCTGGAGATTTCACGAAATTGTATAGTTCTGTTCTCAACCCTATCATATACGCTTTTTTTTTTTATTTCACTTTACTCTTTTCAATTACTATCAATTTTCAGTTGACAAATCTCGTAAAACGCCGGTTTTGAGGCGTGTTCAAATTGTTCGCAGAGCTTTTCGCGACGCGGACGAATACCAATACATATAAATTAAGTAAATTGCTTCCCTCCACACAAAAGTTTAATCTCACGCGATTCGGTTAAAGCGGTTAAAAGGTTTCACATTAATGATGCCGATAATGAATTTCTAGAAATCCCAATACCGATATAATAGAAACATTATAGTACATTTTTTTTGTTTTCACCAACGAGATCTTTTCGGTTTTAAAACTTAACCTTTTCCATTTCGTAATACTTGGGATTAATTTTTTTTTTCAATTTGCATGAAAATAATTCCACTGTTCTACCATTTCTAATGAGAAAATTCTCTCATTAAAAGTTATGCGTGGTCACACATAAATAAATAAAGTGAGGACCGTCCAATTTAGAACCTCGTTTTTGTGGTCGGCCAATTACTCGGAAATCTTGAAACAAATAAAACATAGTTACATATTGCGGTGATATATCTTTAGTATTAATTAAATAAAAATCGAGTAAACGTATGAATACATTTTGAGTAAAAATCGCATATACGAATGTGCTTAACATGCAAAATGCAACAATATTCTTTACTCCTTCACAAAAAGTGAGATGCTACAAGTTTAATACGTTTTTTTATCTAGTTTTCTTTTCTTATAAAGATCAGCTCTTAATTACAGTTACAAAACTTACGTTAGGTCTATGTAAACATTATAAAATGCTTTAACTCTGGAGATTCTGGTAGGTGGTAGAGGTGTTTCAAAACATGCAAAAATTTTAATATTAATCGTCGTTATAAGTGATTTTTTGTATAATTTCTTTTATTACCTAAGACTTGCACAAAAAAGGCTGGCAGCAGGAACCGAAATTTACGGTACGAAATACACACGTGACGTGTTTACGAGATGTGTGTGGTCAAATATATTTATTATGCTTTATATTGGAACTATATGTATTAAGTAATTAATGGTTTAATATCGAGGGATGCGTATCAAAGTTATTTTTAAATCGACAAAAAGAAGGAGATTCTCAATTCGACGCGTTTTTTTTATATATTATTAATAACCATAAATAATTTTTGAGCGGTCCGATTTTGATGGTTCTTCTTTTGTTTCAGAGACCCTTTTTAATAAATAAATACTAGATAAAAATTGTTTCAGTAATTTTTAAGTTCAGTGCTGCACAGATGCAGAAGCTCTGTGAGCTCGTTAAATTTAACACCTCTCATTTTTATTAAGGGTAAATATACTAAATAATAATGGTTGTTGTCTACAAATAAATTATACCGACATATATTCACTTACACTATTATCCACAGATAAGATAATAGCGTGCTGATTATTATTATAGTATCACAATTCTAATGCCTTTATCGTGTAGTGTTATTGTTGATTACTCTTGGTAAATACCACTTCGTATGAAATGGTATCGAGTCATGCACATCGAATAACGACTATTGTCTGTCTGATTGAATATCTATGTGGTATGTGTCCAGACTATTCAAAATTTTGCTGGTTTTATGAACTGTTAATAAGACATATAGAAGTGATAGTAATAAAAACAATTATAGAAAACCTTCAATACTCTTTTTAAATAGTTGATTTGAATTAATAAAATAGTTTTGAGTTAGGCCATTTATTCGTTCATAATAAACATAATTTTCCTTATCTATTACTACCTATAATGTTTGGTATGTAGGAGTAGCATTTAGAGCTTTAAATGCGTGTTATTTTATTTTTTAGGATAATGTTCAACCAAATATGTCAAAACAATATTAACCATTCTTGAAAAATTTGCACTTAATTACTAATATTACTAACATTGGTGTAATAATTTTATTTGTTATTAAAGTGTCGTAAGTTTGTAATGCTGTTACTTTTAAAACATGTTATAAATTAGTGAACCAATCTGATTCCTCCACGTACGTTGTCAATATACTGTCAAATAAAGGGCCACAGAATATACCGCGTACTGTGCGATCGCGTTGCTCTAAAATCCCGAAATAGTTGATGTCACTCGCATAGCCTCACTACGTAAATAGGATTCGGCGACCGTGTTTTATAGAGGTTTTTTTTTTGATAACTTATGTAAGTAAATTATTTATTATAAACTATCTGAAAAATAAATCAATTACTTTTTGCAAGTGGTAAAACACTGCTCTATGCAGCCGGTCAAAATTACCAATCAGATAATCTCAGAAGACAAGAAAAATTATTACGCAGGTGCAGAGGATTAATAATTTTTATTAGTTATTTATTATCCAAAATTATACTTACATTATAAATGCATAAATAAATCTGTATACTAATACATAATTACGTGAAAATAGTGAAATAAATAAAAGCAGTAAGTGTATGAGCTTGGATTTATACATAAATTTTAAAAATATTAATGTCTGAGTTTTCAATCATCCATGCAGTTTATTGCCGCGGGCACTTCAAACTTCTTGAAACTATCCAGTTCAGTTAGCAAAGGCTTCTTCATTACGACGGGTCTAGATAACGAGATCGTTGGCTGGAACATTGTCTCAATTGCAAGTTGATGACAATTAGCTAATTAGTTTTAATACTCTTATCTAACTTTTCTAGTGATATATTGAATCATTAAAACTTCCTGCAGTTTTCATGAATTTACTCTAATAATTTATTGATTAGAATCATATTCCATAGCCTATTAGAACAACAATAATGAAAAAATTGTTCCAATCGAAAATCACTACTTACTACTGTTCGTAGTTTGTTAAAATCACTTTTTCACTGTCAGAAGATAAGAATTCGGTCATCTATATCTATTTGAATACATTTACACCTACTATAGCTATATAAAAATATATTGTTTCTTTCACAAATACCTTATATTTTCCGACAGCGATTCGAAACAAAATAAACGGCTACAAATACTTCGATTTTCCACGATCTGCCGGTCAATGTTATATATAGATATAACGTTCATTTATATTACATTAAGACCTCTGATAAAATTTTAATTTAGACCCCAAAAATAATCGTTTGAGTGCAGTGAAGCGCTATCGCGCTTCGTTTATATTATACCTAAAATGCTTAGAAGCGCCATTGCGATTCTCTTATGTAACCACGAACGCGGAGAAGCGTCATCAAGATGCTGTTTAAAATAATTATGTACATGTTTATTGTAGTTTCTATTACTTAAAAATTTAGTTTTTTTTTTATATCATAACAATAAAATTAAATACTCACGTAATAGCTGACAAAACAAAACATTCTAGTTATAAAGTCAAGTAAAAATAACTATGCAATACGTTCCGCAATTTTAAGCCCTCAATTAAACAGATAAGATAATTAAAACTACACACTGTAATTCGGGTAATAATACCATAGTTACATTACATTTACATTGCTAATGTAACAAATACATGCATGATATCAGCATACATTAATAGCACTTTTATGCCGCATACTCGTACTTGTTCCTTTATATCCTCTAGGAAAATGTTTACGTGAAACAACATTTTTATTTTTCTCTTAGCCGTTAAAGGAAAAGTTCATTGGATCTGTCAAATAAAAGGTCTAAAACACAGCTCCCAGCTAAAGCCGACACGGTTTTATATAAGTCGAGCGGATTCTTTGCTTAGAAATTATTTTTTTCCTACCTTCACTCTTTTACACACTGAACTGTACCTTTGAGATTTCTTTGAGCTCCATCAACATTGCCCCAATTTCCGGCTTCTTTCAAAATGTTTGGTATTTCAACATCATACAAAATGTGCTGTAAAATATTACTTGTCTAATTAACCCTTTAATAACGTATTTAATTGATAAGAAATAATTTCACTAAAAGAAATTAAAAAAATATATTATAATGGTACGATTTGACGTAACTGAACTTGGTGCAATACTATAGTAACGTAAACCTAATTTTGTTATTTTGGTATACTATATATCCTCTTAATTTTTTCGTTTTCAATAAATTCAATTATTTAAGAATTCTAAATTTAAATTTAGAAAGGGAAACAAGTAGTATGTGTAGTTTGATCGATTTCATTATAGTTTGCTAATGCATCAATAGATATAGTGTGCTGGAAAGAGCTAACAAGAGAAGGAACAGGTAAGTACTTATTACCGGCGATGGTTAGCCCATTGGAAAAACATACTTACCTGTTAGTACTTGACTTCAATTTTACCTTATGTTAAGTGACAATTAGGTAATAGATGGTTAACCTTGCGCGCCTAAAATATTTTTGGCTCTCACGTATGGGACTGCGGGAACATAGTAACGCTGGTATTAATTTGTGAACAATATTATGAATAAATATAATAAAGTAGAAAAGATCTTACATCACTATGTGGCGTTGTGAGAACATCCCTATGCGCGCATGGTTAGTATATTCATCGCTTATGGCGCATCATCCCCGGATAGAGGTCCTTTTTACAACAAGTCCGTTCTTTCAACAACTCGGAGGAGATCGATGCCTGCACGTGGTCGCCAGCCATCGTGGTAGAACCCGCGATGGTTCTGGTGTTTGCATCGCACAGACCCCGGAGGAGACTACTATCAAAGTATAGAGTCAGCGGGGCCGCAGATGCTTTCCGAATAAATATCCCGCCACCTCTCCAAAATGCTGAGGACGGCCACCGTTTTAGTAAGTAAAAATCCCAAATGGCCTTTACCACCCCAAAAGGCGGGACCTTTCAAAGATTTTCTCACCCCGATAAAAACAAAATTAAATTGTTAACGATAGCGGAAAATAAAGATTACGGGATGTTTTTTTTCCTTTTTCCGTTTTATTTAGATCATCTAATGATTTGTTTTATATAATTTATGTCTTTGAAAACATGTTGATCTTTATTTTACCTATGTTGCGAAGATCTGTGTGCTAGCAATGTTTAAAACTGTACCAGACTCATTATCTGGCTCAATCAATCATTACCAGATGTTCTCTGATATTTATTACTGAATGAACGTCTGAAGACGTTCGATATGTAAACTGTTTTAAACATAATTTATTTTGGAATGCAAACAATGTATGGCTTCGTATCGTAACAAAAAATCATACGAAACTTGATTTATTCTAATTTTTATTTATCTAAATTGTATTTCGTGTTGTTCGTTCCACTAAGCCTGTCACGAAAAACCTTGTTTTCATTTTAAAGCCACGTAAGTGGTGGAATTGAAATAATAAGGGAAATCTATCGCCATAATAGGGACTATTGTGTTTCAGTAATTACATGTATGAGAGGCAGAGAAACTAGGGCGTGCACGCTTAACTACTATAAGCATAGACAAGAAAGGCCAATAAAGGAATTAATGTAGTATCAATGAGAAGTAACATTAAAACTTTTTTCTAAGGGCAACAAATCGGCACTCATAGCAATTTATATTAAGCGACGCAGTAGTCTAATGAAAGGCCTAAATATTCTATAATATCTCATACATAGTATTCATGATCTTTTCGCTTTATCACACGAAAAACGGCAACAGCTAGTCTTCGAAAAAGATAACATTTATGTTAGTAAATAATTGTTCCTAATTAATAACAATCAATCCATTTGCTCAATAAATAACTCGTAGCCATCGCCGGAGAATGACAGAATAATTACGTTACACTATGCGTGAGTGCGCAAAGTAATTAGCGAGGTATAGAAGTTGTCATTAAATTATTGCTACGGATCCCATGATGTCATCTTAAATAGCAGCGGCCTTTAGTTTAGTTCGTATGACAAGCGAAGAAAGATAAGAAGCACGTTTAGATTTATCTTTGTTAGAAATTGTTTAGATGTCAATGGCCTTACTTCGCATAAAGTTATTTGATTTCAATGTTACGTTTTGCGCACGTCATCTCGAGACTATCAGGACGTCTGCCTTCTTTAGAATCACTCTTCCCTTTGCCTATCTAATCTAATCTTGTCTATCTAATGTTGTGCTGTTCGGCCGGAATATTGCCTTTTCAACTTATTAATCCACTAGGATATGTCATTGACCTTTTTCTTTTTCTTCTTTGAATCTTCTTATTCATGATTTGATCACATACAGAAAGTCCAAGAACACATACCTATACATACATATAGACTGTAGAACTAATTGATGTAAAAGTTAGAATAATGATAAATAACGATCACAAAGCATTCGTCATTCGAAAAAAAAAAAAATTATTTTTAATTTAGTACCAACTACTTTATTTCACATTGGACGATAAAATGTTGATCTTACATGGCTTTATAATTTCTAAACTACAGTAATTTGTATCCGGTGTGTTTGAGCGGACGTTGCCTTTGTTACACACCGAACCGAGCTCTTAATGCATTTGACATTTGTAATTCGGGGATAATGTTTTAACCATTATTCAACTCCACGATCCGTTAGACTTCGTTTAGTTAACGTTTGGACTAAATATTCACTAAGATTACAATCCATTCATGTTTTCATAATTTTATTTTAAAAAATTAAAGTAAATTGTAGAAACAATTCCCGTAGAAGAGAGAAACTAAAAATCTTTTACAGTCTGAACAATTTTCTTTCATCATAGCACGCTATCTATTCGTATTTCATATAAAAATAAAACTTGATTAAGATCCAGGTACTTCGGAAATACTCAGATAGACCTTCAGTAACATAGATGCTTCTATGGATTTTTTAAAACATCAACTATTATACTATGTAATTATAAACAACGATCTACAAATATTTTCTACAAATTAAGTCAACAAGCGGTCAAATGTCATCTTCTTAGATGTGAAATAAGAAAGGAAGATAAAAGATATACAAGTCATCTCTCAAAGTCACCCAGTTTCAATACATTACATACATTCATTCGTGAATACCGCAGGCGTCATCTAAAGAGAAAAGCTACAGCCTGTGCGGTAACATTGTTTCATAATTTCAAAATACTTTCGTTTGTAACATTGACATACTAGACACATTACCTAGATCAAAGTTTTTATGACTGTAATGTTTCTACGTGTCATTCTTATGCAAAAACTTCAATCTCATATTCAATTCAAGTTTTTTATTCATGCGTTCTCAATAACAGATGAAGACGTGTAATCAACAATTAAGGATACAAATTGAAATAATCTTCAATGTACACGACCAGAGGTCTAAATTAAAGCATTGCCAATATACCGTGTAATAATTAATCTTCGCACATATGTAAATAAAATACTCTTTGTAGATATTAATATAGTGCTAGTTAATATATTTACACGGGTACATATTGTGTTGCTAGTTAACAAATTAAAGAAAATATTTCACGTTTACCTATTAATAATTTCATGTACAATGCTATACCCACTAATTGGTACACAATATTGCTTGAAGGCAGAAATAGGCAGAGGTGGTATTTGCAAATAGAGCTAACGGTAGGAAAGTCTTTTCACCTTTAATCAAACTTAATTATAGTTACTTTTATTCAATTTTAATTATTAATAAATGAAGTAGAAATATTATTTAGTTTAGCTATGGCAATTTGCTAGTAAATGATCATCCGTTTAGGCAAAAAGCTTTTCGATGTTCCATTGACTTGCTACAATAGCGGCCCGGGTACTCGATTAATGCGACTCTATTATACGCAATGTATTAAATAGCATAATGAAATCGGAATGGCGCTACTACATTATATAACATTCAATATTAATAGTAGTGACGTTATTTTTGGAAAAATACTCCTATCTCGCTATAAAACAAATATTTTTAACGTTCATTATTGCATCATATTTTCTTTAACTTAAATCTTTCGTTTAGCTGTAAAATATATCACGTTATATATTCAATCTGAGTTGAAGTTGATATTACAAAAAAATAGGGCGTCGGTAATTATCACGTAAGGTAATGACATGCATCTTTTTGTTTTATCTATCACGTCTGTGTCTTGAGTGATAAGCCTAGAAAAATAATTTGGCAAACGAATATTACACGTATATTGTAAAAGAATGTTTGAAAACCATAAACAACAGATAGTTGATCTGTAGATGGAAAGGACCACTGTATGGAAGCATTAGACCATTCATTCGAAGAGCACGCCTGACTGGAGTCCACTTAACGGATCAATGAACTAAATACACGTTGAACAAAGATTGCATTAGCTTTGACTTGTTATTTCTTGTAACTAAATGAGATTATTTGACTATTAATACCAGAAAAAAATCTTCATTAATAGACAATGTAAAAATCGTTAAAAAATTAATATGCAGTAACGTTAAAAGAAAACAAATATTTGTGTTAGGCCTCTGTTTTCAGAAACGAACTAAGTTGTATGAAATATATTTTTTTCGGCACTGTTTTCGTTGGAAGCGGAGATAAATGAAATTGTGAATTTCCCAAAGGGGCTCTTGACGAAATACAATTGGAGCTGCAACTGAATGAAATTTAACGTACGACTCCCGTCCCCCAACGTGTTACTCGCGACGGCGTATTCCCTGCGATAACGGAGGGATTCGAAATTTTGTTTACTTACGGGAAGCTGTGCTCACCGAAGAGTAGTTACTCACGTCGTTAAAGACTTTTAGATACTAAATTAAAAAATTGTCTTTCTTCTAGTGCAACAGAATTTTTAAATTGGACTTTCCTGAATTTCATCGATGAGAAAAGTAACGTTAAAAATACATCAGGTATTTTATAATACTTGGCGATATGACAAACGTACTACTGGTATTAAAGTGTCATTTTATCAATTAGTATGTAAGATGTTTACATTTTAATGTTGTATTCAGCTTAATAGTCGGTTAATTTTGTCAGCTGCTCTTTAACCGAAACGCAAGAATACTTTCAAACTATTGATTTCAGTCGAAAATAGACTTCATCCTGCAGTCAAAGAAACTTACTACTACCAGCTTTTAAAAGTGACGTCAGTGTTTAACAAAAAAAAAATTACTAAAAAAATATATATAAAAATATAAATATACGTAAAAATATTTAATAGCCCCAAGAACTCTGATAAAAATAAATAAATAAAATTAACTTTTGATCAGTAAAAAAAAACTGCGCTGAATATGTCATAATGCGGGTACCAAATACTTATGTAAGAAACAAGAATATTACAAACATACCATCCTTTCATCAATCAACGCAGCACTTTAATTAACTTTCTTTTCCCTTCACACATCGTGCGAGAGTAAACAGCTGAGATGCCAGATTAGAGAGTGGGAAATTAATTGAGTAATAAAATCTTGTGTAAAGTCAACAACGTTTGAACGTCATGCGGGAATATATGTATTTGTAGAATTAGGAGTAGCGACATAATGTCTATGCAAAAGACTAATTCTCTACTCCCAATCATTAAAATGTCTTAATTAATAGTAATGTAATATTATTATCGTATTGCTATCTTGTTTTGTGATAGAACGAAGTACACATTAATAATCATCACAAAAATACAGAGTGATGGGGTTGCTGGTCACAATAATAGTAGAAGGGACTATCGCAAGAGGTCTTAGTGTGCGGACCGCATTTAAGCTAACGTTAAATATATGTAAGAATCTGCGCAAGGCAGCTGGCAGTAATTTGATGCGTATAGTCGTTTATCGGACGGATGTGTCATTACTTGGAATAGTCCTGTATTCAGCAATGAACTATCGCCAGCGATCTAATTATGTGTACATTATTGTTAACTTAATTTTATACAGTCTCGCTATCCATTAATTTATGATGTGTAAAAAGCAATGGGTAAATATTAAAAATTTACTAAATTAATTATATCTATATTTAGAACAGTATTCGATAAAAATTAAAGTTTATTTTATAAATAATGATTTAATGAAACTTTGGGAAATCCAGATTTTGGGTACCCTTGATAGAATATTTGGTTATTTGTCTGTGTGGCTCAATCTGAATAAAATATAATTTGAATAATATTATGCATGATATATGGTACATGGTAACATTTTTTGTCTACTGTATTTTCCTTCATACGTTCTTGTTTCCATGTCCAAAATTCTACTTATTATACAAAGTGTTGTGTCGTACCTCTTATTGTACATTTTGAAATCATATGAAAGCACCTACACAAAAAAATATTAAATTTTCCCTTGCTTACTTTATAAAAGATTTTATACTGCAGTGCCACCTAGTGGCAAGTCACAACAAACAAGATAATAAAAGAGACACTTACGCGCTAACATATCTTTTTTCTATCGGTTATGGACTAACACATGATCTCTATTATCTGGTATAGCTATTGGCCTGGGGGTTCCAAAAATACTGACTCATTTAGCTTGTTATGTAAATGCAACTACCTACAATACACAACGGTCTTGTTTCTACGTACAAAGCAGATTAACAGCGGAATATTGCCAAGTGGGCTTTGAAGTAACTTATCCAAGTAGACTCCTCAAGTCATTTACATATTTTAGGGGAATTATTTGCACAATCCGTATAATCTCCGCGAGCTGTGTGACGATAATCCTATTTAATGCTTCCTGAATCCTTGCAAATTTCTACGATGGAAATGATAAACGAGAATTTCATTAAAAATATCCACGTTATTAATTGTGATCGCGTTAAATGATATAACAAAGTAAACTCACACGCTAAGGAACGGGAAATTGTTATCGGTTATCGCTAACATGTTGCGGACATCATTAAGAAGTTATTAAGCGGGAAGTTTATAAAAAAAGACTTTAACACCAGTGTCGATCAACGAAAACTTCGATTTTTTTTTCCGGGCATACGAGTAGTAAGTTTATTTAAATCAATATTCAAAGTACACTCGTTCTTCATATAATCACAAATTTATATTAATATAATAGGGAGCGAAAGCTTTGTACCCCGTTTTTACGAAAATTTAAGAGAAATATGACATTACGCACAGTTGCAGTTTATACAGAAAAGAGGTGCAGAAAGGTTATATTATTTTACAGTGATACTTAAAAAAATATTAAATTAATAAAAAAGAAAACATTATACAAACTACAACACATTGGTCTTGCATACAAAAATATACACTCTTATTTCTGGTTAAAAAATCTATATTCAAACTGAGAAAAGATAAATATAATTATTGTCGAATTTTGGACTACCAAGTGATCACTATTATTTATTAATTTTTTGCACTCCGCTGTTCTCTCTCACGGATGATCGTAATTCTAGCATATCACTCAGATGTCCTCTTTTATGGGACATTAAGGTTCATTGGTAATTATGCGGGATTAATTTATTACAGCATAATATATCACTTATAACGTACTTAAAAATAAGAAATAAATGGTTTATGCACGTTATTGCATTCAAATAGAGGTTGGTGCCAACGTCCAAAACAGTTTTGAGTACAAAGGGATATTTCATAAACAAATTACATTCAATGAAAATTTCACTAATTGTTTAAATCAAAATTATATTATTATAATACTTATATCAAAAAATATGAAGATACTTTAATGCGACCCGAATGAGAATAATGGGATCATTTGGAGCATTTTAACAAAAAAATGTAGAGAAATATTAATCTTAAAAGTTTCTTGCCACGATCTTTCTTCCCATTTCTCCGAATCCATTAGGTAGTCGTAAAAAGGGTTCCGTTTTCTTTACATCGAGTGTTGGCATTAAGATCCTCATATTACTCTGATTTACAAGAGATTTTACAAAATATATTTTTTTAAAACAAAAAAGATCAATTAAGAAATTTAAAAAAATTACCTTTATTTTAATACGAGCCAACTTTTTCATATGTTTTTAAAAAAGCAGCAGCATATTTTGACATTTGTTTCATAATACTTCTGACCTTCAAACAACAGCAGACTCACATTAAAAAACAAAAGGGCCGTACCAGAGTCGTGATCAAAGTGCCTTACCTTAGTAATATATATGAAAATGGTAAGTGTCGATCGTCTTTACAGGCGAAACGAACAAAGGCTCTGAATTCCTCTCAAATATTCTTGCGTTGAGCTTTTTCGATTTACTTCTTTAGTTTTTTCTAAGCCGTTGTTCAACTTAAAACGCTTTGTGACGTACATCCTTTCACGGACTGTTCAGTTTTGATAAAATATACACCAAAAGGGATTATTAATTTATAAGTATATGTTATTTGCTTGCTCTATGGCTGACAAACGGTCATATACCTTTAAAAAGTTAAGCAGAACCTTACGATCACCCAAAAAAAAAAAATTTAATTTATTTTTATCGGTTATGGGCTAACACTCGGCCTCGATTTCACCTAATGTTAAGTGACAATGACGCCGTAGATGGTAAATCGTGTTAACCCAGAAGAAATCTGGTTCTCACATAAATGACTACAGGACTTATAACAAGAATATCGCAATCAGATTATAACTGTTATGGCTGCAGATTGACTTTAGGGGTGGTAGCTAGCCAGGCGAGTTTGAAAAATCTTACTACCATCCAGACTCTAAAACTCCTGTACCTCGGGATTCGAACCCAGGACCCCCAGGTTACTAGGCAAGTGGGTAAACCACTGCGCCACGGAGGCAGTCAATTACAACTTGTATGTTAAAAACATGCAAATACAAAAAATTGTAAGTGATATTTTAAGGGAGAGAAGTGAAGTCAGCAATGCACTTAATCATGCTCTAACACTAAGGCGACTATGGGGTCATCTCACCAGAAGACGGTGGAAAATAGAAGCAACAAAATATAAAATATTACCAGGGCAAAGGAATGTTGGCAAACTAATATAACGATAGTCTGATAATGTAGCAGAAAATTAATAAATAAATACTAGCACGGACGGATATTTGTGAAGGGAATTGGATAAAGTCTTCACTTAAATGTTATTTCATATTTCGAAACGAGAAAGAATTGTTTAGGCAGTAACCACTAACACAAACCAATACATTAATATAACACAGAACATTTAAAAAGTAAATAATTAATTGTGATGTAAAATAAATAGTTGGTCATATGTTTAGTATACGTAGGTAAGTAAATAACTAGTTATAACATTTTCTATAACTTATTATACGTTAAGTTTATAAATCTATATTATTAATACTACTTACTAAACTAAATTATTATACCTACTTTATGTAATCCCTATGTCGTGAGTCGGCCTTCACACACACGAGGAGAAAGCCAATGATATATACCAAAATACTGGTGAAACGCTAACACGCGTTTATCCGCCATGTATATTCTTGGAAACTGTTGTTCTATAAAGATTTCGATTTCTCACGATGTTCACTTTACTGGAAACTTAAGCTCAATTGTGATCAATTTTCTTATTGAAAAAAGGCTATTACTTGTCCTCAATTGACACATGATGTTAAGTGACAGTTAAGTCGTAGATGGTGACGCGTGCTCATCCAGAATAATCTAGCTCTGACGTGTATTGCTGCTGGAACACAGCAATGCTATTATGGCTTCAAGTGGACATTGAGAGCAGTAGCTAATTAGGCTGGTTCAAAAAATCCTAATACCAAACAAACTCCACTATTCATGTGACCTAGAAATCGAACACGAGAGTTCCGTGTTACAAGGCAAGCGGTAAACCACTACGCAATAAAGACAGTGAAACCGATGTATCTACATATGAATTTTATCAAATACTCCAAGTAAATAACACAATTATAATACTACATTTGTATGTACACTTTCATGGACATACTCGCTTATGGCACTAAAATCTATTAAATCACAAAACGATTTAATGAGGCGACCAGTTCCACATAAAATTTCGCCTCTATTCCATTAGCGTACACTAATAAGCAATTCTATGAACATATTGCTTCAACAAGAACTTACATTTAAAAAGTTAAATCACTTTTGATTATTTTTAGTTTTTTCTTCTTGTTAGTATACATGTTAAATCCGCGGTAAAATTATATTACCTTAATTGAATTAAAAAAATAAACTAATCTAAACCTTCACAATTTATCGTTCAATATCTTACATAAATTTTGTTGATTTTAAAATCTCAACTGCCCCATTTCCTATGCCAGATAAGTTCCAGTTCCACTATCGAACGTTTTATTCACGACAAGCATTTTTAGTTGCTTTCCTTTATACAATACATTATTTTTGCAAATTGTTCGTATATTCTTCATACAACTTGATTTTTATTTTTAATAATTTTATGTAACACTGTTGTTAGACTGGCTCCGTGGGGCTGATCTGATTTTCCCTCTTACCTTATAACGCCGAGGCTTGATTCCCGGGCCACAGGAGTAGTGAAGTTTGGATGATGGAAAGGTTTTACGGACCTGCCCAGCTAGCTACCGTAATTAATGTTACTCTACGGCCTTAATAGCATTGCTGTGTTCTGGCAGTCATACATGTGAGATCCAGCAATATTCTGAGCGAACACGCTTTATCGTCTAAAACCTTATTGTCACTTAACATCAGGTGAAATAGAGGCCAATTCATTACCCATAATCGGTAATAAAAATTACGTAATGTGAACTATAAATTTCTACAGAATTTAAATAATTGTAGTACAACTTCTTGACATAAAAATTTAACGAACCCAGTACAAACTCATCCTACCTAGCACATGACATTTAATCTTCTTTTCTTTGCCTTGTACTGATTTAATGTCAAAGAGAAAGAAATTATAGGATTTCCCTTATCAGTACGAATTAACTAAACAGGTTTCATCTAATACCGTACGTATTACATTTTTATTTGAAAGCATATATATATTTCTTTATTTTGCTGTCATCTTTTTTTTTCTATAGGGAGATTTTTACTGTCTCCGTGATGCAATAGTGTACCGTTTACCTAGTTAACGAGTTCGAATCCCGGGCCACATAAGTAGTGGAGTCTGGATGGTGGTAATATTTCTCGAACCCGTCTGGCTAGCTACCACTCACTCTTATTCTGCCGCCATGATAGCGTGTTTATGTTCCGGTAGTCATACAGGAGAGAGCCAGAAATATTCTGGAAAAGACGTTTTACCTTCTTCTGCCTCATTATAACTTAACATTAGGCGAAATTTAGTTCGAATTTTAGTCCGTAACAGATCAAAAATCACTTTAAGAGGTACGAGAACTATGATTACCTACTACATTAAATTATACCTGATGGTTAAACCTCTTACACATAATTTTTAAACTAAATTATGTATCAGAGAAATATGTTTTTACGAGTTGTGGTTAATATATATTCATTGCCACATCTACACATATAAAATTCAAACTGTTGTCTGATTATTGGCTATATTATATATCGTCGTAAGCCTAAGCCGCTGATCCTAAAGATATGAAATTTGAAGGATTTATTTTTTGTGATGTGTAGACATCCATTAAGAAACGGTTTTTTGAAATTCCACTCGTAAGTGGGGAGGATTCAAATTGCAATCAAACTTTTCATTCTTTAACTTGGTGGACGGGAAAATTAGTATTCACACTGAATGGGGATTAATCTTAATATTAGATAAATATAATATCAAACCAAGAGAAGGGGACGTCTGACAGCTAGGTACGTTTATACAAAAAGAATACATTGATGAAGCAAGACATTTTCATCTAAGTTATAATTAGAACTTACTCCAAACTTTGCTTTATTCGTAACTTGAATAAATAAGTGAATTAGGAAGGTGAGTTAAAAGTTGAATAACATTTAATCGAGTATTAATTAAATGATAAATATTAAGTACAACTATTTTAAATTAAGAGAGATATGTTAATAATCGTTGAGAGTCTTTAAATTACCTATAAACCAAAATTATTAAGATTAACAGGAAATAAATAAATAAACAATTTCAAAGATGGCGCTGCTTAATAACTTGAAATGTATGTTTGAAACATCTGCAAAAACAGTGTTTGAAACATTAATAGATTTTAAATGCAATTTACCATTATTGAACTTATTTTTATTACCGAAGAACTCCATCATAGCAGTTTATCAAAAAAAGTTGTACAAACTCCCTGAATTGGAGAATAGATTAACAAGTTGTTCTAAATGTAAACTTTGTTTTAATTTGCGAAGCTGGGTTCATCGTAGCATCTTGTTCTATTGTACTTTGTTGAATACTTTATGGATTCCTTAATCTTCCGTTTCTTGTATATTGATTAAATTGCAAAAATAAAAACTTTATTTTTAACAAAATTTTCTATGAATCCAAGTTTCTATTAATGGGCAATCGGTATTTAAACCTCATTTACGCCCCGGGTTGAATTCCCGGACTACATGAGTAGTACAGTCTGAATAGGGGTAAATTTCTTCGATCTCGCATGGCTACCTAACACTCTCAATGGCAATCTGCCGCCACAACAGCATTGCCGAGTTCCGGAAGTTATACATGCGAGGCCAGAGTATTCCGTGTAAATACGCTTACCATCTACGACTTTGTTGTCACTTCACATGAAATATAATATCACGTAAATTATAAGATCAAGTGTTAGCTCATTATTGATAAAAAAGCTTAAAATTTTATCCCTTTTATGAATTCGAAAAAAATTATCTTTCCGATATCTATATCTATATCCGATATACAAATCACAAATGTTTATAATCACATTAAACAGGAACAATTACAAAATACCCTCATAAGTACTCAGTGTCCGTTCAATAATACACAATCTAGTGAAAAACTCAAGTACAACTTCGTAACAGACTAAAGTATTTCCAATCCGTGGAACAATGTTCCAGTACAAGCGGATACTTTTCAGTTTTGAGGAACTAAAGTTTCTGCAGCGACTCCTCCCGGTTTTCTGTTAGAATCTAGGTTACTGTGAGAGTTTATTCGTATATACCTTTTGTTCTTTGTATGTTCTTTTAGCTCTTGTAGGCATTGTTTATGTTTTTCAAGTTAAACTGACGCTTGTCGACAAGCGAGCAGTAGGAGACGACACATTTCTGAATAAATAATGTTAAATATGAAGTGGACAGACTAATTGGTTTTAAAAAGTTTTTCTTTACAAGAAGGAAGTTTTCCGTGAATATTTATCATTTTTCGATTCTTTTACAAGTATTATGAATTCTTTCGGTAGCTAGAGACGTGGAGATTGCCAACCCATGTCAAATAGACAACGTTGATTTAATCGGCGTGATGAATCGAATGAAAACCGCTTTAGTTGGACTGGTAATAGTAATGTTTAAGTGAGGAATAATCTATGAGTCACACATATTCATGTACAAAATAATGATAACGTATCAGTAAGAACAAAATTAGAGGCATCTAAATTTTTTTTTTCAATTTTTCATCAATTCTTGAATAAAAGTGGATAAATTAAGTCTCAATTTGAAATATTGAAGAAGCGATATTACGTCTAGAAACTAAAAAGGAATATCTATCTGGGCCCTTCTAAATAGGCTTTTATTAACTAATTAGATTTACACTATTAATTTTGACCAATAAAAAATAAACCATCAATAAACTGTTACTCGTGTGAAAATATGGTTTCATTGTGAATATGTGTGATGAAATAGTCTAAATATTTTTATACTGCGAACCGATGAGACGACAATGTCGTTCACCTATAAATTGGTTATAATCTTAGATCTCCTAAACACATTGTTTGAGTGGGCATATGAAATGCATTATGCCTGCAAAAACAATACCTTAAAAAGAACTAAGATTTTAAAGTCTCGTCACCCCTGTAACTCCACTATCTACAAAACACGTTTCCACACGTTATTTGTCGACAGATACTTGTGGATGCCTTATCGGCAACAGATATCCACTGCCAATATCTGTTACTTTTATCATCTCACTTAACAAATTAAAAATTATCCGACTATGTATCTAGGTTTATATCGTGCATTATTACAAAATTTTATTAAATAACAAGGGCCGTATCTCTGAATTGGAAATACCGACTGTACTTTCATTTTCCATGTTCCGCAAACATGTTACGCCTGAATATCCGACCGTAAATCACTCTGCCCATTCATTCTCCTCTGTGGCAGTACTTACGAATGTGAACTTTTTGGTAGGTAATTAAAATACTTCTAGATTACATTTGTACCATTGTAATTTGTCTTCTATACTAATCAAATTAAAAGTCCTGACTGATTTACTGACTGACTGACCTATATATCACCGTACAACATAAACCACTGGTCCTTGAGACATGACGTTTAGTGTGTGTTCTTTGTGATGTGTAGGTATCCACTAAGAAATTTCATCCTTATGTAAAGGAGAAAGAGGTTAATCTTTCAATGAAACTTTGTATTCTCAGCGTCGATGGACACGAAAATTAATATTGGACTGGGATCAATTTTAATATTCAATAAAATGAACAGCGAGTGGATGATGGCTATTATTTTTATTAAAAAGTAAAATGATAACAAATATTATGATAATGATGTTTTTTTTATTTCAGTAAATAAAGATTAAATTAAAACAGCCAGAAATTGGAGAGCAGATTACAATTTTCAATATAACAATAGTTAATGAAAGCAGTCTCCAAACTCAAACTGCCGCCTACTCCGGAGAGCAGTTAATGTGTTTACGATATAACACCTTAGGATGCCCGTCTCTGTAGAGGTTTTACGACTGAGCACTATATTGCTCTCGACGGAATCCTCTTACTTGTACAGTCATAAATCGTAATGTGAATGATATAATATTTATACTCCTTTCTAGAATATAAATACTAGAGTATAAAATCTTGAAATTAGTTGACAAATATCTAGTTTCGTATAAAGATGTAAGAATGTAAACATTGTTACCGTGCAAATGAAATTAGTGAGATGACTAGTCTTACTATTCCTCTTCTCAAGGCGATGCGTTAAAAGTGGCGAATCATTTACCACCAGGTCGACACATCACACAATATTTATATTTATTATAATATACTTATAATGATAGACTTACTAAAAAGAAAAGTTTTTGTAATTATTAAAGACAAAAATTGAATTTTTTGCATATCGTATTAAATTATTTTTTGTTTGGTTTTTCATATTATTACAAGATACCCTGTCAAAACAACTTTGCTTCCTTAATATTAAGTTTAAAAATTGCATGAAAATCTCTCTTACTTCCTCTAACCCTTCTGACATTAATACTTTTTCGATCATTGACATCATTCTCAAATCCTTTACTTATCTATACATTCATCCCTTTAAGTAACATCAAGTTTTCCTATATATTTATTTCCATATTATGAGTCGGCCCATGAAATCATGACTCCCAAATGGCTGTACCGTTTCGCATCCAGTCTTATTATTGTTCTTCAAACGATGCAATTGAGAGTCAGAGTTTTGAGCACGAGTTTAGAAAAAATTTTCACTCGATTTTCATTTTTCTATTCATTTGAATTAAAAATAATTTTAATTTTTTAATCTATTATACTTAGTAACTACATCTTGATTCACAAAATGGATTAAAGGGTTTGTAATCCGATATTATTCAATCAAAAGCGATTCGTTCTCATTAAAAATTTAAAATATGAAGACCTCTCTGATAAAGCACTTAAAGTTATGTCAATACCAGAGCATAGTACCTATTTTAACATATCTATATTCACTAAATTATTCAATGGTTTAACTATAACAAATACACCGTAGAATTGTTATCAAGATTTGGAGATTGAACTTAATTAAGCATAATTTTACATTTCTCGAAACTGATGTAGTTTCTATCTCTTGAGTAATCTTTCTGTACTTAGCAGTTTTGAAGAGTAGAATTTCGCAATGGGTAAGGTCTGCGGGTTTCTTAAAAGCTTTCAAACTATTGATTAAGTTTCGGAGTTTGTTTTTGTTTCATCTTAATATTTCGGATAAGTTATCTTATTGTGTTGTTATTGTGTTAACGTAGGGAAAGTTATATTATATTTACTATAGATATATAGTACTTTATCAATATTATTTTATGCCAAATTATTAAATATGCCAATGTACTTACACTTACCACGATCTGAAGGCCGATAGAAGAGGAAGACCTACGAATATTTTGCTCTTGTGTCAGTTCTTATTCTAGAATAGAAACCAAGTATTGGTAATCGCATCGGAGGTTCGCCTACTGCAAGGTAAGTACAATCACAGGGAATATTTGATGCAGATGATTTTGAAACGCTTACGCTTAGACCAATTAGGGAATCTATATCAATAAGCTGATATGACAATGACAAAACATACACAATAACATTTTTTTTTATTTTATAAAAACATTGCATAATTGTTGGAAAATCACGAAAATTATTCAGTGTATGTACAACACAGGTTTTTTTTAACGGCGTTAGGAAACGATACTTTTGAACAGAAATACTTTGCTATTTGCAGCTCTAAATTGAATCGTATAAAACGTAACACTTAAGCTGCTGAGTTTCAAAAGAACTTTCTATTATAGTAAAATTGCTTTGTTTATTATTTACTTGGTGGCCCAGTGGGTTAACGCTTCCCCTGTCAGAAGGAGCACCTGCGTTTAATTCCGCGGCCATATGTATAGTGGAGGAATAGTGGTAAGGTTTTAATCGAAACCGGCTTGCTAGTTCTCATTCTCAATGTCAATCATTCAAAACCTGTTACTATGCAGACTGACGCGAGAGTGAGAGCTTTGCTCTGTTCCGGCAGTCGAACGCGTGAGACCCGGAGTGTTCTGGATGAGCACGTTTCACGATCTTCGGGCTCATTATTACCTAACATCACGTCAACTGAAGTTAAGTGTTAGCCCATTGCGATTGAAAAAAATAATTAATAAACAAAAAAAGAATACAAACACAGTATAAAAATTAAGATAATTATATTAAGAAAATAAATTAAAACATGTTAAATTATTTATATATTTTTCGGTATCTGCATAGTACAGTTCTAATTCTCTTGTCACTTTGAGTAGCTCCTTAACATCCATAGCTAGATCTGTCGAAAAATATTAGTAAAATTGGTGTTCATTTACTTTTTATTACCGCAAAAGTCGTTATTCAAAAACGATTTTGGTATTGCAATCGAAACACTGGTTACTCATTGTTTACTACATAGATATATTTCAAATGACTTAGAGGCTTCAACTCTGTAGTAATTTTATAGAAATTATATATCTGCTTTAAAAATTATATGCCTGTAGCAGAAATCAATCGACTGGAGTAAAGGATAACAAATGCTTCACAGAATACTGTGTTATACTCGTTAGACTTAACGCTTATCAAAGACCTAATATTACCGAGAATTGTTTTGCTATGAGCTGCACCTCTACCACTAGGCAGTGCGCGGCGCGCTACTATAACAAATTACCGCCCACCATTTGTGCAAGTTGATTACAGATTGTACACACAAAGGGACTAGCGCCTCCGTACATTACGGTCTGTACCAAATACTAATTGAGTTCGTGTAATGAAGGTACGAACAACTCTAACCGTTTCGAAAACTTCGTTTTCACTCTATTCGGTATTAATGTCTGTTTACTCTTCTAAACCTAAAACAAAACTTTCTTTCTACTATTAAAGTTTTATTATTCTTTACGGTTTATATAACTAATAAAAATTTCCAAAAAAACTGACCGAAGCAAACCAAGACCCCGAAGTATTTAGGAATTATTTGACACAAAGAATAAAAGCCTAGCCATCCGATGAGGCAATGCCGATAGCTTTCCCGATACTCTGCCAGTTGAGGATGACATGGGTCTTTTTTTCATAATATTTATTTTGTTTATCATTAATTTACAAAGAAATATCATTAAGAATTTTTAAGGCACTGAAAAACACTGAACAATTTTCGATTAATTAAGTTTTATTAAACTTTTTATGGCCTTTTCATTGGATTACGTTTACATTTTTAATTACTTTTATGGGCATATGTATTACGAAAAACACTATTGTATAGTATTGAAATAATAAATATAGAATTAAAAAATAGTTATGCAAACATCTTCAGTGATATATACCTATATAAGCCGTCTAAGGCTCCTCATGTTATGTTGTGGTTGGATAAATGCTACTACAGAAGCTGAGAACACTGTTCAGCGTATGTAATAAAATCGCCGGGAGCCGAAGCGTAAACCCTCCGATAGTGAAGCGTGTGTTCGTTGAATGCCCGCTCTCGATTACAATCTGTCATTCGAAACTAGATTTTCGCCCGGCAACTCGAACCGAGCTTCTTTGGCAACGACAGTTCAATCTTTTGGTGGAATCAATCTTCTAACGACTTGTTGAATAACGTTTTCTTCTTTTATAAAATACTAGCCGTGACCCGCCCGCTTCAGTGAGGTGTAGTAATTTTTTAATTTAATACTTACATTAATCTCTCTCCAGTAAGTGTACCAAATTTTGAGACTCTCAACTGAGAGAATAAAAAGTTCCATCGACGTTAATATCCCCTTCGCCCCTTTAGGAGTGAAATTTCCTCTATTTTCATGCCTCTGGAACCAGTGGTGTGCGTTGTGCGTTGATATATAGGTCACTCAGTCAGTCAGTACTTTTTGATTTTATATGTATGGATTAACATAACGCCGTGTGAGACATTTCCCACGGCTTCATTGTTAAGTTTATAATAAAAAATTTATCAATTACTTCTGATACAGTCGCAGCCTTTTTTAAATATAAATATAGTATTTCATTTCTGATGTTCACTTGAACAGTTAAAACTAGACACAAATAGTAATTCACCAAACTACAACTATATATTTCGAATAAACATACGTTTGATAAAGAATTCATATTAACACGTACCTTTTTCGTAGATACAAAATATATTAGATTTTTTATCACACGATTTCTTCTCATTTTTTTTTATTATTCCCTCCGTGATGTATGTATGTATGTACGATAAATAACACCAGTAAACAATTTTTTTTTACCATGTATCGGTTACTTTTTAAATCCTGGTATTTAAACCAATGAACCGAGCAGCACTGCTCGATACAATCTCGATAATCCGGTTACCTTAACTTCATTGCGAACAGCAAGCTTGTTTATAGTGTGCAACTCGTGTGGGTTGTGCCGTTAGTGTTGCTGTCACTTGTCTTGATCTTCGGACTCGATATAACATCGACTCTATACATTCGTGATGTTTATTCGATAAAAATCGTAAAATTATTATTAATAAATTTAAGATATTTAAGACGGCATAAATAAAACATACAAATTATTAATAAAAATGTTAATTTGTGGTGACCAAACCTCTTTTAGACGTACAAAATTACCGAGATGGTAACAATGTGCTGATTCGGTGTATAATATGACATAACAATTTAATGCAATGCCACTTGTTATAATTGTAACACTCAAATTGTTGTTAAATCCGAAGTCATGAATAAAATATTGGGAATTAAAACTTATAAATACATATAGAAATGAACAGCAATAAAGCTCATCTGAGTTTGGACTACCTAACTACCGTCAAGATAATAGACACACAATTGTTTAACAGAAACTGCTATAAAAAAATCTTATAAATCTTTTATGGCACATTTTGTATTCGCGACGATTCTACACCTGATATTTACGTCTATTGACAATGATTAACATGTATCAAAGTCAACAGTGTAATTATCTACAAATATTATTCATTCTAATATCTATTCATGACATTTGTAGCAACATTAAGTAATCATTATTAACTTTGTAGTTCCTCTAAAAGTTCCATTGTCACCATTTCTTTAACGATAGCACAATTTTGTATTGGTAACTACAAAAGTTGTATTCACTCAAAGCTGAAAAATGAATAGTCATAGATTGACTTGTGGTAATTATTCGCTTAATTTCGATACTTGCTATCAAAATCTCCAGATCTTACTTCTTTATTTATTTATATATTTCCTCTGTACAATCCCTACAATGTACAGTAAGCGAGCCCCACTTGCCACGCAAAACGGGCTTCGTCTAATTTTTTCTTTCTTTTTTTCTTTTTAAGTTTAAATAGTAATTACATACATACAGTACTGAGACTTCATATGTTCGTTCTATCGTAAAACTGTATAGTATACTGATACAATAATTTCGTTCGTGTACAATTTATGCGAAATAATATCATAGAGATATTGGCGGAAGGATCGAGTTGGAAATTCCATCGACCGTAAAAGTAACATAAGGAGCTGGCATATAAGAAGCGGCCCGGAACCATGCAGAGACGGAACTAAATAAATATAAATCAGATTCCTTTCATTTAAATACAAAAACGAAAACCTTTTCTTACCCAATTTTTTGGATATCATATAAATAAACCAAGAACGATTGAGAGTAAGTTAGAATAAAAGGTATAGGTAGTTGCAAAAAATAAATATAATTTTAAGTAATTTCCAATAATCAGGCGGCAACACGCGTTAACTTTTCTGTCCACAAGCTAACCTTCGTGCTTTGTAAAGAGCCCCCGTGGGAAATTCACAAATTTATTTGTCCGCTCCTGAATGACAGACTCAAACTTGGATCTCCAAAAATGTAGATAATCTTTTAGCGAGAAATTCAAACAATGTATATTTTGATTTTTGAATTTTTTACCAATGATGAATTTAAAGTAAAATTACATTTCTGCGAAAATAAAAAAAAAAATAATTGAAGAAAGAATTTTTAGCAGAAAAAAATGAATTATGTGAACAAACTATTGTCTCTAAAAATGTTAGTATGACGATATTTCTTTTTGAAACATACGCTAAGATCACCGCTGCTAAATGTTCTGTAAAATATGTTGAATTCCAGCGTAGTGCTTTCAGAAACATTTTATCGCTTTCTGCGTCATTTCACACGAGTCACATTTTGCTCCTAAATGCGCGTTGCCATGTCTCTGTAGTAATACGTTCTTGTTCACATGAAAATTTTGAAAACATCATGTATATATTTTTATTATGTCTAGTAAATTTGTATTAAATACTACTGTTATTATGGTCGGCGTAAACTTGACAGTGGTAGCATGAAAGTTCCGTAATGTCATTACTCAATTGGATGGCAATTTGTCCTGCAATAAAGTTATTTGCATTTTCGCTCCAGTAGCATCACTTTTTGTCGATATTAATTTTCTTTATTGTAACACTTCATTAAAATAATTCTATACTTAATATATAAATGTTTCATAGATTTTATTCAAAAAATACTCAAACTTTTTAATAGTATATTATAAGTAACCGTGAGAATTGAATAATATTGTTACAAGTTAATATTTATTTACCTACTATATTTAAAACATATTTTTAATAATTAACAATAACAAATTTTAAAAGAACTTAACATTTTTATGTTTAGTTAACTTTCTTAGGATTACAAATCACTTGCACGGAACAATAAACAAAACCTTTTAAAAATTACAACAGGTAGGTGCTATTTATAATATCTTTTTATTCAATAAACTTTATTTTGCTTTGTGTTTTACAATATCGAATAGATAAGTAACATAGCAACAATATATAATATAAATCATGCATATTGAGTAAATTTGATATATAAAACTTAAAAAAACCATGTGGTATTTCCGCTACTGGAACGTATTTTGGTACAATATATTATCCACTCAATTATTTATATGAACAGATCCGCGTGTAGTAATCGCATTACCTTCGATGAATGTTTCAGGTAGCTTAAGTAGCGGCTTCGTAAATACTAATACTTTATACGTGTTACAATACTCGCGTTCCGTCCACACGATTATAAATTGATTAAATTAATATTTATTTCATTATTTATTTAAAACTTACTTTACTTACACAAACAATGTCAAAGTGTATACCCCACACAGTCTATCTTGAAATTAAACAGAGATTTTTCTCTACTTAATCTCTCTTGTAATGATGTAGTTAAACTAATAGTAGTAATAGTATAATTTGCAATCATTTATTTATTTATTTATTTAAAGTTTAATGCACTCTTCTACATGAGGTGGACATAATGCCGAATGGCATTCTCTGCCAGTCTACCTTAGGGTTGAGCAGAGATAATCATAAATATAAGGTGCGTAAAAAGAATAATAGAGAATAAAATAATAATAATAAAAATATAAATAAAGATAGATGAGAAAGCAAGAGGGGCATATAATAATGATAAATGAGACGGCAATTTTCAAAAAATAATAATAGTATGCACTAAAAAGAAAAAAAAATACTAAAGAAAGGAAGGAGAAAAAAAAAGGTGATAATGAAAAGATATGTTATTCCATTAAGAAATGTTCCCAGAGCATACGTTTAAAAAATGGCTTAGTTACAGCTTCTCGTAACTTTGCCGGTAGTCCGTTCCATAGCCTAACAGAAGAAGATGAAAAGGAATTGTAGAGGAAGTTAGTTTTGCAGAAAGGTATATGAAGATTGGACGTAACGGAAGATCATTTCATCGGAAGATCATCAACGGGAGGTCATTTGAGTTCAGAGCGAGAAGAAGAAATGTGGTCATACTTGCATAAGCCGAAAATGAAGAGAATGCAGTTATTGAAAAGATGATCCAATTTGCTAAGAAGGTATTGCGGAGCATCAGCGTAGCAGACATCGGCGTAATCCAGCAAAGGGATAATCTAAGCCTGTATTAGCAACACTTTGGTATTGAAAGGGAAGAAATTTTTAAGACGATACAAATAGCGCAAACTGTTAGTAACCTTTTTACTTAACTCAGTAACATAAATATGCCAGCTCAGCGTGTTATCTATATATAACCCCAGGTTTTTGACAGACGACGAATAAGGGATTATAGAATTATTTAATATGATAGGGGACAAAGAGTCTTTGTTTAATTGCGACA
>DWQX01001169.1:0-30522 GCA_018245475.1 Pharmacophagus antenor | reverse complement strand
AATTTTATTTTGTTTTTTTTTAAAATTTTTTTTTTAATATTTTTATAAAAAAAATTATTAAAATTAATATTTTTTTTTTTTATTTGTTTCGTTTTTTTTTTTTTTTTTTTTTAGAAAATATTGATGCTATAATTTTTTGTTTATTAAAATGTTATTTATTTCAAGAGGTAAAAGTTAGTCAAAATAAATATTATAATTGATTTCTTTTTCTTTTTTTTCCTTTTCTTTTGCTACCCATACGTATCGTAGGTAACATGTATATAGCATTTCCAAGCACGGCATAAACACGCAGTGCCTTAAATTAGTAGTGTACGTTTTATTATTGTACTGTAAGGATGACTGGTTTAGTGCCTTTTGTATTAATGGATTTTGTTAATTCATGCTTCATGCACACTAATAGGGACTAGAATCGGGCTTCCAAGCATTGTCTGCCTAGGAACGCGCTTAATATATCGTAAAGATAAAAACCTAAAATTAATTGTACACCATTTGAATTAAGTTAACGGATATTTGTATTTAGACGAGATTTGTAAAAAAAAATCGAAAAATAAGTGTTCCAAGTAATCAATGTAAAACAAATCGTTTTATAAAGTTAAGTAGTTTTATAGATAAAAGGAAAAAGTGCTATATTATTATCAACAATGTTTGCAAACTCATTATTGTCTGTACACATTAACAATGTTCAAGTCATGTATATGCTAATATATAAAAGATGTTAGAATAATATTTATGTACATAACTAGGTAAAGTATCGAAATTGTTTTCAATTTATCACATCTAATAATGTTTCATGTATTTATTAATAATTTGTATGCATTTTGTTATATAAGATATATTATTTTATGGCTAAATTTGATATTCAATTCTTTTATAACAAACTGTCGACTAACAAACACTGGATGATATTAACACCACATATTTAAAAAAAATATCTTCAAACGACATAAATAAAATAATTAAATTGTAATTATAATTCCACTTTATGTAAACATTAATCGCTTTAACTTCTTAATTATATCGTATATTTTGTATGATTAATTTATAATTTACGAAATTTTAGGAACATTTTTAAATAATTAAAAAAATTACAACTTTAAAAGGAACAACATGAAAATCATTTTCGAAATTTCAAAAATTGTTATTATACTACTTTTGCCATTATTCAATTGGCGTACGTTATATAAGTCGCTAATAATATATAAAAAATCATGAAATTATTATTAGAAAGTTTCCTCTTTCCAGTTTGTTAAAAAAAAAAACATTAAATTTATTCCAAGTGTAACAGTATTTTTAACGTATTGATTTCATATGGACGATAGTTAAATCCTTATTATATGGTATATGTAAGCAAATCCATTTGAAACGATGACTTCTTAGCACAGATTCTTAAAACGATTTTTTGTCCTTTTTTAAAATAATGTTTGATTTAAAACTTTTGTATGATACACACACCAATTTGAATGAATGATTTTTACCCGTTTCATCATTATTAAAAGGATCTATCAATCTTTCTGAGAGTTCATTTAATTCTCATAACTCTGCACATACGGTTGCCACCGGTTTCGAATGGATTAGGCCAAAATTTATTGAATATCTATTTTCTTTTTTATCCCTACTACCCCCCTCTCGCGTAATGGTTAAAAGCTAACACTTTTTCGAACAACCCTAGTAATTTACACTAAAGAATGATCCAATGTCTCTTTATTACGTATCAAATTTATAATGTTATACATTTATATCTATGAATAATCGATAATTCCTATATAAAATCCGTAAGATATTTCTTTCATCATAAAAATACAGTTACAAGTAATTGTCTAAGCGTGTGAGTTATTTATAGTCTTGTTATTTTTGGTTGTTCAAATGGAGCAATTATTTCTACTTTACAATCTATAGAAAATAGAGTGTTATTCATTAATATCTACTTTACAAGAATACAGTAAATGTTATCTAACTATTGTTATAATAGTCTTTAATTATTTGCACACTTGAATAACAAAGGAATTTCCGACTTTTTTAATTCTTTACTTATACAAGAATCTTGAATAGTCGACAATGTTTTGTATAATAAATAAATTTTACCTCTTCCTATATATACATACTATTTTCGTCCAATATTATTGCAATACAATAATAGAATATTGTTAAATGTTTATTGTTATTTGTGTATTATATTTGTTAGGGTTGCTAACTTTAATGTTTATGTAAATATTATACAGAGTCATCTTTTTCCTACCTATTTAATAGTTATGATAGTAATGTTTATAATAAATATTAATAACAATATTTAAAGCTTACTCTCAGAACAATAGCTATTAAACTTTGTTTACTTTTAGTTATTCAATTATATGCCTATATGATATGTGTTATTTTTAATAAAACTAATTTATTGTTCTTACCAAAACAATTATGGCACACCATTATTAATTTGATGTATTGCATCTTATTGGATTCAACAATATTCTAAGGCTTTTTACGTCTGTTAAACGTGGTTAAAAGTTAGCAACCTTCAATTTTTATGTGTGATTTATTGTAATAAATATAAAAACATCTAAGTGTGCTGAGTACGTTTATTTAACAAACACTAAACAGTTAATAAAGGTACAAGAGTTCATGTAACTATTTCCCACAAAGGCCACATTTTCTATTTTCTCTCCCCAATTATTAAATAAATTCATATGACATATAAATTGATCATATGAAAGAGGGGGTTTAATCTATAATTTACTTGATCTACTCCGATAAATAAAATAATATTTTTGTTTTAAAGTATAATATAATAGTTTTTGAGTTTTGCTTTAAAAGTATCAAGCACCGACATAAACATAGTAATTTGCTAATGAGCTTGCCCTGTGCCACATAATTTATAATTACATACTTAAAATGTAGAAAAATAATACAGCAAATAATAGTTTGTCTTTACTTTTTCATTTTATCTATAATGTTACTATGGATATCGTAGTGTACGAACATGCATACAAATTGACATACAAGACCACATTATTGGTATGTATTAATGTAGACTAAGGTGGTTAATCGCACTTGTATAAAAGTAGCATATTCACTCCTAACGACCTTTACGTCATGTCTGGGCGGAGACTGATGTCAGCAGACTTTTTCAATCATTCACAGATCGCATTAAAATGGATGGGGCGCTACGTTTGGTTCTAACACGCAATTTAGTAACTCGTGGGGTGTTAAAAACCTAGCCACACAGGTTTTGAAACTCACGTTCATGTTTAAAAATTTACTATATGACAATTGTATAAAGTAATTAAATTCTATTGCTAAAAGATGAAATGTTTTATTTTATGCTGGGTCCATGTAAACTGGAAAAAGTACGAGAAATTTGAGGATTCTCAGAAAAATTTAAAACTGTCTCGTAGTTTTTATGATCATCGATGTTTTAAATTTTGATTTTGTATGTAATATATAGCCTTCATTGAATAATATATGGTAATAATAATGATGGAAATATCGATCAGCAATAAAAAAAAATTAAGTGAAAAACGTACAAAAAATATATAATACTTAAATTAGTATAAAGAAACTACCAGGCACAATAATGGTTATTAGCATTATTATTTTTTAATTGCTATTGAAAAAAGTACATATATTTTGCTTAGCCACATGGCCTTAATGAATTTTTGGAGAATTAGGTTTCACACTTGGCAGTGACAAAATATGTCTTGGTTTTTCGCTACGATGCATGTCTATGACACTATTCCCATATACGATTTTGCTGTCTTAAAAGGTTCTTGAAACATCAAAACAAAGCTAATTTAAGTAAATTTAATAAAAGGAGATGATTATATTATTTATTTTCTAGATTTATAAAAGGTGTACAAAATCCAGCCCAAGTTGCATTACTAATATATAACGTCTTTTTGCCCCATTTGCTTAAAATAGGTAAATATTTTAAACATTGTTTATAAAAAAATATTTGGAAAAATTAAAAAGAAATTTGGATAGATAGACATTTTGTTATTTAAGCAAGAGTATTGTTTCAAATACAGTAGCTAAATATAAAACAATATAAGTAAGTAAAGCTATTTTAAATTTGCTCATATTTGCAATTGTATTGAATTGTTATAATCTAGCATAATATTAGAAAGAAGAATAAGAATAAATAGAATTGTTATAATCTAGCATAATATTAACAAAAAAATGAAGAATTGTATCATAAAATGTCTTAGTAAGCTATAAAAATAACATCTTCAAAATAATAACTATTATTATTATTAGATATCGATTTAACAGTAATCAATGAAAAAGATAGTTATATTTATATTTTTTCGGAACTCCACTTATATTTAATTTCGACTACCTTATAATTTACAAATAATTTTCTTACTAATTACCCATGACAAACTTAATTATTTACAAATTTCAAAAAATTACATCGAACTAAAGCAATAAAATTTGTATGCCATTAAAATTTGCGTAACCTTTATTACAATTCAAATAAAGGTCTGATAAAATTATTTCTACCTTACATGTATTGTTAAGAGATTTGTTAAGAATGGAAATTAAAAGGGTTTCTATTATACATAGTCAAATTGATTCGGATAAAATAATAGAATGCTTTTATTTATATACATTGTGAAGTTTATGAAAACTATTTTTTTGTATCACTATACTGTATAATTACAATCGTACACTAATATATAAATAGTACTTTATTTCATACAATTCCAACTCATTTACATCTTTGGTTAAATACCTAGTAAGGGTTGGTGATCACATCGAACACTATTTTTACAATGCTTGACTCACGAATCCTTTTATTTGCTCAGTTGATTAATCCTTATCATACTTTGAACATCAATTAAATAATTCGAGTCAATAAAAGAGTAAAAATGGTAACTAATCCAAATTTATGTTTATTTTTAAATTGATACCTGTTATTTCTATTTTATTCATTGACGTTATTGACTAAATTGTTTTCAATACTTTGCGTTTGTTTGAATTTTGACAGTTACCTAATAGAAACGTTTAATGTTTCTAGCACTGAAAATTGATCCTTAAGGCCGGATCTTAAATGTTCACACAATGTTAACACTACGGGGTAGTTTTATTTCTCACGAGAAGGTATGGTCAGCGCACGGCTACCCCATTGATGGTGACGACAGCGTTGGGTCCGGTCGGCTCCGGCTCGTACGCTGAGTCGGTGTCGCTCCGCCGACCGTACGCGACATTGTCGGCAAGCCGCTCACTGTACGGAGAGTCGTACACGTTGTCCGTCACGTGGTCGTATATGTGGCGTCCGTTCGTATCATGTAGAGTAGCGTAACTCATTACGGCGGCATTCTGGTCCTCTTTTCTCTCGGCCCCTTCTATGTTCTCCGTGTTTTTCACCGGCGTTGCTTTCCGCCTGTTAAGCAATAGTATAGATAATCTAGAGTCAGACGCAACCAAAGTATATTTCTATCATATAAAAAAAATGAGTTCTTGTTTTATTTTATTATTATTGGATAAATAGGGGGCGCCAAACACTTAAGATTATTTTTTATATCCTCTCATAAGGTGGCGGTTTTCATGACATATTTATTCGTAAGATGCTTGACTTAGATACTTACAGCCTTAAATAAATAACACCGAGAAGCATTAACAAGAATAGAACGATCCCGCAACCGACACCGACGCTGAGCGGTAATGTGCTGCTTTCGGGGGCTTCGTTTGTTGCGAGCTCGCAGCTTGGCTCTTCACCGGACCATTTTCCGTCCTCCAGACATTTTCGTAGGAAAGGTCCTATACGCTGGTACTGTGGCAAGCAATGATATTCTATGGAACTACCGAATAACGTTGAAGTGTTCGATATTATAATGCGGCCATTTTCAATTATTCCAGGCGATTTACAGTCGATCGCTGCAAAAATAAAACGAATAGTGTCCGTAAGAAAAGAAATTAAGACGACTGTGATCATTGTATATCGCATTGCTATCAATATATTTATAATATAATTTATATGGGCCTCTAGATTAATAAGCTGCGATAAAAAATACTTTGTATTGTCTTACGTATACAGGCAGGCGGTGATCCGTTCCACTGTCCTCTCGGTAAGCAGGACCTAGTCTGATTACCTCGTAGGCTGTATCCGCGCTCGCACCTGTAGTGAGCTTCACTACCGATACTGAGCGAGGATGTCACTACAACAAGCCCGCTACTTCCCTTAATCTGGAGCGATGGATCTATGCACGTTATTTCTGTGGACGCAATTTTGATCGTTTGTGATAGCCAGCCGCTAGTTTTTCCAAAACCCGTGAGCTTAAGCGTTTATCTATGATACCAAAAGTTCAGGTTCCGGATAGTGCATAGCTACTTTGTACCGAAATTAATAATAGGGGTATTATTTTGCGTCAATTTTTAACTTTAATATTATTGTGGTTTTCATGTGATTAATGATATTACATTAATATCTATAAATATTTACATGCGCGTTGGTGTCATAGTAGTAACCCTCTTATACCATGGGTTGAATTCCCGCTTAGGACAACATTCATGTGGTTTGTTTTGTGTCTGGTTGTTAATATATATTTAAAAAATATCCATCTATGAATGTCGGTAGTATGGGAGAGTAGGAACTGTAGTATGAGAGACATACTACTGTTACTACTCGGCTACAATTATCTTGGGATCAGAGTAGTTTGTGTGAAAAATGTCCCAGATTTATTATTATCTAATATTGGCTTAACATGGCAGAAGTTAATTCGTCTTACCTTTAATATTAAAACAAATTTACCTTTGCATATTGGAGCCTCAGAGCTCCATGTACCATTGTCTTGGCATAATCTTCTCGAAACTCCGTCGAGCTGCCAATGTTCGTCGCACTCATAGAGAGCAGTGGCACCGTAATAGGTGGCGTTAGTAGCCAATGTCACTATTCCGTTCTGTAGCCGTCCGGGATTACCGCAGTCAACATCTGCAAATATTATTAGGAAATAAGTATATATTCAATAATAAAATAAAGGATAGTAAATTAGTTATAATTGAACGAACATTATTTATTTTTCAAAAATCTTACGAATTCAAGAGACATGTGAATACTAGGTTCAAGATATCTTTAATGTAAGTGATAAGAGAGAATTATCATTTACATTTAAGTTGGTCGTATAAATTTGTTAATTTGCCAAATTCACGAAATGTGCTTACATTGACAGCGCGGTGTAACTCCACTCCACTGGCCGTTGTCTTCACAAGTGGACAGACTTTCGCCTATAACTTTGTAACCTCGCTCGCAACGGTACTTGACGAGGGCGCCGATCCGGTACGTGTTGCCAGCATTTGTGGTGCCGGCGGTGCGTATCAGAGTACGTCCGTGCATACGATCGTTGCCCGTCACCGACACGATGCTGTTCTCTGCCACTATAGGCTCCGGGCAACGGATTTCTACCGAAAAAAATTGATAAAAATAATGAACACATTCAAAATGTAGATGAAAACCTCTTATGTAATTGCAGCGACGCGGCTGAAACATATAATTTAATTATTGTAATAAATAATTTCGTTCTAAACATCATTCACTTAATCTGTTTCTAAATGATATTAATATTGTTGCCTAATGAAGCTTGTAGTAAGTAGTAGAAAACATAGCGGAACCGAAGATTTTATGATGTTAATGTATACTTCTTAATAGAATTTGCAATTTTACTATTACTTTAATATTATAATTTTTCCGTAGCACAATGGTTAAAGCGCTTGCCTTATATCGCGGAAGTCCGGAATTCGTTTCCCAGGTACTACTGGAGCCTGGTAGTAGGATTTTCCGAATCCGCCTGGCGGACTACCACCCTGAATATCATCTGCCGCCATAATAGTGCAGTGTTTCGGCAATCATATATGTGTTTACCAGAGGTATTCTGGTCGAATATGCTTTACTATTGACGGTCTTGTTATCACTTTACATATATTACATAGTATATTATTACCTTCGCATCTCGGTGATGATTCACTCCACTGATGATCCTCGGTGCAAATTCTTCGAACTGGGCCAACGAGGCGATAATTAGTGGTGCATGAGTACTGGATAATGCTGCCCAAATGTGTGGTCCCGTTTAATAGCTCTGCTGAACCATACGGCAGAGGCGGAAGTTTACCGCAATCCACATCTAAAATAAAATATATTCTACGTCTAGTAGAAATCAATCATTGTTTATTCAATATAATATCGGTTTCGTAAGAATAATTGGTATTCATTATCAAAGTATTGCCTGCATCTTATTGGTTTGTTTAAAATAAAAATAAAATATTTAACTTACATTCGCAATTGGGCGAGTCTCCTGACCACTCTCCATCCGTTTGGCAGATCAAACTGGATTCTCCGATCAGCTTATGGCCGTGCTCGCAGTGGAAGTCAATGGTTGAATGCACGTTGTAATCGTAAGCCTCCATGTATCCACCGGCCGGTACCTCCGGATCCGCACACGTTATCACTGTTAATAAATGCATACATTCTTGTAATTAAACTCCTTGGCGCAGTGTTTTATCCCTTGCTTTGTAACGGAGAGCTCCCAGGTTGGATTCGAGACCATGTTGGTAGTGAATTTGGCATGGCGCCAGGGTTTTTTCGAACCCGAATATTACTCAATATTACTCGGACGCTATAACCGCATTGCTCTCTTCCGACGGTGTGTCATGTACAAGTAAAATTATTTAAACACATATAAATATTTTTCGGTTTCTACCTAAACAAGTAGTTTTTAAAAGTTTCACAACCCATATTGAAAAATAAATTATTAGAATAGACAAGATAATAAGTTAAGAATTTCTTCATAGCTTATTTGTTATTTTTAGTTTAAAGGTTGCAAGTTCGTAGTAAAGAATGAATTGATGCTTTCTCTATAGTAAATGCATCATAGAAAATTTATTTAAAAACCAAAAAAAAACTGTTTTTAATGATAACTTTATTTACAAAACTGCCTCGAATACTACGAGAATTGTGTGGCAGACCGTTACAAAGTACACTCAGAAACTTACTAATTGAAAATCGTTCCGCTAACGAATTGAACTTCGTTGATAAAAAATGGTAAGATAATGTTATATTAAATTATACACATCTTTGTCAGTTACTTAATTTTCACACAATCTGTAAAATTTGATATCAGAGCTGTTATTCCGAAAGAGTTAAAGTTACTATTCATTCTTCATAACAGACGAGTAACAACTTCGAACCCGAAAAGTCAGATTTGCAATGAAATATTCCGATTTTAATAAAATGGTACGTTATGTTATTTGGCAGGTCGCCATCTACTGTTCGTAAAATCTTAAAAAGCTTTAAAATACTTATTTGTCGATTGTAATATTCAATAACCAACAAAAATTGTATAATTTAACCTAAGTTTTGACTAGTTATAAACTGGTCGAGAAAAGAGAGGGCGAATTTATATCACCAAATGGACAAGGTAGTAATAAAGAGAAGTTATTAATTATTATAAGTGACATTGCTTACGGTCACATGTTGGAATATCGTGCGACCACTTCCCGTCGCGGTTGCACGTAAGGAACTCGGCTCCTGCTAGCCAATAGTCGACTTCGCAATTGAATTGCGCTATAGAGCCATAGGTTGTAGTGCCGTTGAGTAGCCTGAACGAGCCTTTGTATATTTGCGCTGGTGTACCACAGTCGACGTACTTGCAAGACGGCGGTGTTCCGACCCACGTGCCCCCAAGTTTACAAGTTACACTCTGGAAGATTAACACACGAATAATTTTGATTAGAATTTGAAATGGTAAAGCACGCTCGACAAAAATATTCTGCCTGTCACATGTATGAACACAACAATGCTGTTATGTCGCCAGATTGACATTGAAAGTGGTAGCTAGCCCGGCGGGTACTAAAAACCTTTCCACAATGCCGACTTCACTGCTTATGTTGACTGGAAATCGAACACGGGAGCTGTGGGTTACAAGACAAGCGGTAAACCACTGCGCTATCTTATCAGTCAAATCATAAAAAAAAAACTAAGTAACAATCCAAATAAACCAGGCTACAGATCAAAAACGGGAAAAAATATCGTTACATAAAGTATTCTGAATATTTTGTCTCATTTATTCCTCATCAAGGCAGTCAGTCTATTTCAAGATGTTATGTCTAACAGCGAGCGGAAGCCATCTTAATTCGTTGATAGAAATTCATTAACAACGGCAGTAGAGCGCACAACGGTTATTTATGTTTATATATTTATTTTGAAACATAAAAAGGGGTTTTATCTGTATTTACTGATATTGATATATTTGCGATGGGCTTTTTACACAGCATCATTCTTTGTTATTGCAAATTGCAAGAGTTTGTGGCGGACCGAAAGTTGTAATATTAAAACGATTATCAAACCCAATAGTTAGTTGTATCCTCCAAAGCATTGCATCCAAAGTACGAAACCAATTCGCTTAGTTGTAAACACCACTTGCAGTTAGCTACCCATTCAGACTTTATTCATGGCAAGTCAAACCTTTAACTAAAACTCCTAAATAAGTAGATTCAAGTTCTCGATGCTTAAACGAAACATTAACTTATCATTTATGTTACAAATGCCGGTGGTTGTAACAATGTCCGTAGGATACATTATGAGAATGTAACAAAGTTTATTATTACACTAGAATTTTTTTGGTTAAGGGTTAGCATGGCCTTGAAACCACTTATTTTTAAGTGATAATCAGTTGATGAGAGTCAATAAGTTGATGAAACGTGTACGTCCAGAATACTTGCAGTTCTCATATGTATGACAGCCGGAACACGGAAATGATGTTATGGCAGTAAGTTTTTATTGAGAATGGTAATTAGGTGGGTTTGAGGCCCTACCACCATCCATGCTCCACTACTCATGTGGCACGGTAAATCGAACTCGGGACCTCCGCGTTACAATACAAACGGTAAACTACTGCGGTCCGAAGTAAAAAAAATAAAATGCATATGTAAAATTAAAAAAAAAAACAATACATTAGACTAAAATTATGAAATGAAATGTAAAGAGAATGTGTTCTGTCCAACTGATGCTTCCGGTCATCGTAGGATTTCGGCTCTTCGGTATAACGTACTGACGAGATGTCACTATGTTGCCAATCATATTTTAAATATAGAACAAAAAAAAATCGAATTGTACGTACCGGTGTACCAAATATTATAAAGCCGTTCTGACAGGTGTAAGTAGCTAGAGATCCAGCTTTATGCCCGCTGACGACGGACGTAGCGCCAGCCACTGGCGGAGGCTCCGGACACCAGTCGAACAGGCACTTCGGCGCCTGTCTGCTCCAGATCTCTTCATCGCTACATTCTCTGGACGCGTCACCGACGAGTGTATAATTTTCTTTGCACGTGTACAACGCCCTCGCGCCGTAAGTTGTTCTACCATCTACTAACGCTACCTCACCATCTTGTATCGGCGTTAGGCCACCGCAGTTGACATCTTAAATAGTTAAATGAATAAGTTTTAAACACCTACTAACCGTCCCCGCCCGCTTCTCTTGGACAGATTAAAATTAATTTTCCTCCTGTATTTGTATCAATTTTCAAGTCCATCGAATTGGAATAAAAAGTTTCTATGAAATTTAAACCTTCCAACCACTTTCCTGCCCTTAGGGGAAGGATTTTGAAAGACTACCAATACATAAAGAACGCAACCACCAAATTTTATGTCTCTAGGACTAGCGGTTATGGCTGTGCATCGATATATAGGTTAAAAGGTCAGTTCTTAATCAGGCAAGTTTTTGATTTTTATATGTATGGAAAAAACCTGGAAAAAATATAATCCCCGTCCCGAATTTTTTTTTCATGTTGTATTTCGTATTTTTAAAGATTATTACTATACTTAAAAATGAACTGTACAAAAAGAATATTAAAAATGACCTTCTAATTACGTTATGTTTCGGAATTGTTTTACTAAAGATCAGAACTTACATTTACAACTAGGAGCTGTACCAGACCAGAAGCCATCCTCTTTACATTCTCTAGCCTTATCTCCGAGCAACATATGACCTTCGGGACATTTGTAGGATATAGTCGCACCCACTAGATTACTGCTTCCTTCGATGGTGGTGTTCAATAACTTGTCTGGACTGCCGCAAGATGGCGGTACTAAAGAAAAAAATACCTCTACATTTTTCCGGAACGAAGATAACATACCATCTGCTATTGTAAATATTTTTTTTAATCAAACTATAAGTATAGTTATAAAACAGTAATAAAAAAAAACGTCTGATGATCCGCACCCAAAAACAAAATCATACCGTATTTTTATAATTTAAAAAGATACATAAATAGCTGAGGTCCATATGAAGCGTATTGTTGCACATACACATACCTAATTGATATTTCTTGTTGTTAATAAAATATTTATCAGTAAGGGTACAAGTAGATTTGCAATTTACAATTCGCCAGAGCATTTTTAAATATTAAATGCTCGTAAAATAGGCACACAAATGAAGCTAATAAATACATGCATACGTAAGCAGCTGCAAGGCGTCAGGTATCTTTCAGTCTAATCTCATTATTTAAGCATACAGCTCTTTTTAGTTGAAGAAAGAAAAATGTCCGAACATTTACAATGAAACTCGATGCAGTCCTTTATTCCGCTACAATGAACATTATTTAAGAGTTAATTTAATATAGATTGAAATGTAGAATATTTTAATTAAAAAATAAAAACACAAGCTATGAAACAGTATAGCAAACGATTCAATATATTGTATAATACGTTTTAATATGCCACAAATATTTTCGCTTCAGTGTCGCTCTTTATTACAATATAAAGTCGCTGAGCGCCGCAATTGCGTAGCTGAATGAAGTATAGATATGTACCTATGAAGGTGACACTCACGGTACTGGCATATCCAGTGCAGGTAGTCTAAGTTGCAGCCGACGTCATTCCACAGCCAAGCTCGCCCGCCGTCCAGTACTGCGCAGTTCTGCTCACCGTTATAATTGTTGGGTTGGTTTTTACCCCAAGTCGGTTGCGAAACTATTTCGCCTGTAATGACTCAGAGGTGTTAGTTACGTGCACACAAGTACATTTTTATGAAACACTGTGGACGATATTAAAAATAGTGAAAGATCGATGCGACTCATATTCTGTCATTTTTAATTAGTGTCAAGAAAGTGTCAAACTAAACGTAAAAAATATTTAACACGAGGTTTGTGGACACTTTTTTATTACTTTATCTGCATGTGTTGTAAATATAACTTAACTTTATGTAATTATAGTAATATATGTAAAGTATTTAAATTCCAAGGTTATCTTAGACTGTCTCGGGTCTCCTGAATCTAGGGTAATTTAATGAAAGTGCGTAAAAATTACTAAGCAAACTAATATAATAAAATCTCAGTAAACATACAAAAATTGGAAATATCAATGTTAAATAATAATTTATTAAATAACAAATACTTATATATGTATAACAGATAACTTTGGTCATCGTTTTAGTTAGGAAATAAATTTATATTAACCATTGACCCATCTCCATGTTCTAGAAGTGAGTCCCGGTTCTTTCTGAGCACCTATCCAAACCAGTTGGGTCTTCAGTTGAGCTTTGCGACGTTCCAATTCTTGTGTTAAGTAGCTCGAAATCGCACCCTGAAATAATGTAGGTATAATATTCTTGAATAAGGAGTAACCTTTTTCTTCGCCTCTCTCACTGCCCCGATAGCGCAGTAGTTTATCGCATGCCTTAAAACGCGTTACCGGTACGAATCAAAGATCACACGATCACCTGGCTAGCTACCACACACAATACCAATCTGCCGCCCTAACAGCATTGCTGTGTTCCAGCTGTCATATTTGTGACAGCCAGATTATTCTGAACGTGCTTGCGTATTTATGACCTCAATCTCGTTTAACTGTATATGAAATAGAGGTCATGCGATAGCTTATTGCCGAAAAAAATAGTTATTATTAAATTGTTACAACTAACTAGTTAGGTATTATACTGATAGTATAGGTAACCAAAGAGACGCGTATCCGTTGTGTGTGCCCTAACCCGTCATTAAACGTGTTAAATTAATTTAACAACACTACTTTTTTATTTATTACATATAACCTTAAGCTAGCATGGAAATTAGATTGCATTTAAATGTCATTAAAATCTAATTTCCCTGCTAACATTTAAATTAACCATAGACCTACTTCCATGTCAAGTTATAGTCAAGTTCACCAATTTACAAAAATGGTTGAATATTGTTAAAAATATTTTTATTTTTTTTTAATAAATTAATGCTAGATTTACGAAACCCGTGGATTTTGACAACAATTATAACATAATTACGACTTTTTTTATTTGTTTTGTTTTTGCGACATAGGCTATTATAGAATCATAAAGAAAAGTATGTAAAAATTTTCATGGATCTTGTGTTAAAAGCATCGTCATCATGACTATACACGTAGAGCTGCAGTTGTTTATCAAAACATAGGCCTCTTTCAAAGGACACAAAATAAACAGTTATACAAATCCAAAATGTCATTGGAATCATAAACAAAATGCTGATGCTCTCCTAATATATTTAAAGAAGATTGTACAAGTATTTCTAATTTTATTCTAATTTCTCAGATTAACCGAATGTCTATTAGTTGAATACTCACTATTCGTCGACGACAGTCTTGTAAGCTGATTACGCATGAGCCGAGTGCGAATGCTATTCGTACATTAGATGGCTTTCCATACAAAGGAGAAGTAATAATAGAAATCCTTTGTCTGCTGTTGCATTTAATTAGCGCCCACTACGGCAAACGTATTGGTATAAAATGACTGAAATAAGTTAACGACCCTCAAACTAGAATGTCGACCATATTAGCGGCACGCAGACCACACGATCCTCCTTGGGCCCGTGAAGATAGCATCTCAAATGTTAGTAATAATAATTCTAGATTTTTGAAAATCCTGAAGAATTATTATTTATCGCAATATACGTAAGTAGATGCGTAGAAAAGATATTGTGATAACATAAGATACTATGTTATGACTAAGGTACAGTAAAGAGGACATAAATAATAACTAGAAGTAACTTATACTGGCTGTCCCATAAGACCTTTGTACTAAAAAATATATATTAAAAAAACTATGTACAATATGAAATTTTTATTTATTGTTTAGTAATCACCATTAAAAGAGAATTATTTTTTAAAAATCACTTCTAAATGTGCTCCATTTCGTTTTTGGCACTCCTGTAAACGACGACTAAAATTTTCTATCACTGCACGGTAAGTACGCTCTGGAATGTTTGACATTTCTCACCGGATATTTTCTTTTAGTTCATCAGGTGGTCGCGGTTTTGTTTCGTCGACTTTAAACTTAACTCTATAAGAAAAAGTCCATTGGACTCAAATCCGGACTACGTGGTGGCCAGGAAATATCTCCTCTTCGAGATATCACTTTGTTAGGGAAAAGTTGACGGACGATGGGCATAGCAGTGTTAAGGGTATGGGCAGTTGCGCCATTTTGTTGGAACCAGGTTCGGGTATTGAAACTTCAAATATTCTGTAACTCTGGTGTAAAAAAATCCTCAATCATTGCCACATACCGCTCCGAAGTAACAGTAACCGCACGATCATGTTCGGGCTATGTAAGGGCCTTTGATGTTTGCGACGTGGGTTTACGCTACTCCAGTAGCAACTATTTTGCTTATTGACAGAGCCGTTGATGTGAAAGTGAGCCTCATCAGAAAATAACACGTGTTAAACGAAGTAAAGCGGTTCATCATTTCATTACACGAAATTAAGTCTATTGGTAGGATCAGTATCTTTTAATTCCTATACTAACTGAATTTTGTATGGATCAAATTTCTAATTATTCGCTGAAATACGCTGTAACGTCGATCTGGGTATATTTAATGCACTGGAACGCTTACGAATGGATTGTGTAAGATTTTCACACTGACTCTTGCACCACGTCGATGTTTTCTTCCGTCCGTGATGTTCTTGCTCGGCCCGGTCGTTGTTTATCCAACGTAAAGCCAGCCCCCTCGAACTTTTGGACCTAATTCTTAATCGTTTGAAAACCAGGACAGTCATTATAGATGCGTAAATTGCGATACTCTCTAAACTTACGACGTACAATGGTGGCTGAATCATTGTTGCGATAAAACTCACGCACATATAATGCACGGTCCGATTCGGTGAAACGTTCCATGGCGACTGAATTCCGAAAGACCGTAGACGGTGCACCCGTACTTCGCCCATTTGAACCCATTTGAATTTTATTCGAAATTTAAATTTTAAAGGTCTTACAGGACACTTGTATAATTTCTGAACGAATTCTGGTCTCTTGAATACATCCTGTAAATATGGATGACAGTTATATATCAATACAAACATGATACTTGGCTTGAAATAGAGTATCTGCATACTAGAGAGGAATTTTCTGGCTGCCTCCGTGGCGCACTCGTTTACCGCTTGCCTTGTATAGCGGAGTGTAGTAGTTGCTGTGTTCAAGCTGTCATACATATGCGAGTCAGCATTCTGGGCGAACATGCTTCACCATCTATCTACCTTATTATCACATAACATCAGGTAAAATCGAGGTTAAGTGTAATGCCATAAAGGATAAAAAACGATTATAATTTTTTATTATTACGCGTAGCAGAAAAATTATACATTGCTTATTAGAAATATCCATATTTGATAGGAATCTACCTCATAACTAAGGTTTCTGCGTTTTAAAAATAACTTACCTTATAAATGGAAGTTCCTCTTAAAAGCTACTAATAGAATTATCGTCTTCAAACCATACGAAAATAATACGGTTTATTATTCATAATAAATATCAATATTTATACATAGCTCGACGCTTACATGCGCCCCGCATTGTGCGTAGTTTTTTATGAACTCTGTAAGTGCAATTATTACAAATAATATTATTTTTTTGATTGATTAATATGATGGTATTAATTTTAAAATTATTATTTCCAATGTAGCGGATGTTTATTAAAAATATTAAATTATTTTTAAATGTTTGAAGACCATAACTCTTTTCAAAACCCTGTTTAAAAGCAAATATGTCATGATTATATTAGTTTTTTAATGCGTAATTATGGATCGTGATCCATAATTACACAGGGTGTATTCAAGAGACCAGAACACGTTCAGAAATTATATGTTACTTCTAGTTATTATTTATGTCCTCTTTACTGTACAAAAATCTTAGTTATAACACAGTATCTTATGTTATCATAATATCTTTGTTACCCATCTACTTACGTAAATACGATAAATAATAATTCTTCAGGATTTTCAAAAATCTAGAATTCTTCAGGTACTTTATAAGGGACACTTTATTATCATCCGCAAATTCTGAACAATCTAGAAGTAGCCTCTGGTACCTTCAAAATTATGAAATTCGATGAGATGCTAAAATGTGATTTGTGAAGTTAGTATCTCAGTTTTTCGTAACACATTTTGGATAACGAAATCGTCAGAAATATTGTTAAATTTTTATCGAGATGCCACAATGTACCCTGTTTTCTTATGAGATTATAAGATTTAAGATGCTGTCTTCACAGACCCGTCCTCTTTTACATATTGCAAGGAATGTTCTAGAGGTAACCTAAACTTCGAATTCCTTTGACGCCCCCGAAACGCGGCGCTGTCGTGATTTAAATTAATAATTCAAGCACCTACAACTAAAAGCACGAATAACAAATCGATACAGAAACAAGCGTTCTTTATTAAAAACTAGATGCATCGATAAATGGAAAATTTATTAAAAACAAAATTTCAACACGAGTATTAGCAAGAGCAAAGCAATATTTTATATTATCGCACACTTAAAGTTATTTTATTTTATTTTAATGAACGTTAATTTATATCACATAGATAAAAAAAATAAAGATATAATATTATGGAAAATAATCAACAAATTGGACCAGTTTCGATATCATATTATGAAAAAAAAACTGAACCAAAATTTACGTTTCCCGTTTTCTCACCTGGTTGAAATTTGTATTTAAATTCATATGAGACTAATTTTAAGGTATACTCTTCGTAACAAAAAAAAAGAGCGATTATTTTTTTTTAATTGGAACACTCACAGTGAAAGCTTGTTATGAGCGGTTGTACATAAAAAAATGTCATACTAAGAAACTCTGTCCTTTAGACCATTGATTAATAAACGGATGTACTGAAATAGCTATGACTTAGTTCATTATATTATGGTATTAATTAACATCTACGCCGATACGATTACATCGAATCAATATCACCGTGATAAACTAAAACATATCGGCTGAATAACAAAAATTAAATGTGTGCGAATAAATTCATGAGTGGTCATGAGCTAGTTTTTGAATGTATACTACAACATTTTTAGTACTCCATTAGTATTTTTTTTAAATCATTGTTGGGCTTGGATTTCTTTTTTCATTTGTTTGGGCTTGATTTCAATTTCACATGATGTTTAGTGATATAACAATGAGACCGTAAACGGTGAAGCGTGCAGACTCAGTATACTCAGGCCCTCACATGTATTGCTGTCAAAGTACAGCAACACTATTATAGCAGCAATTTGATATTGAGGGTGTTGGATAGCTAGGCGGGTTAGAGAAATTCTGCCACCATCCTCCACTACTCATGTGACCCCGATCGGGGACGTCCGCGTTTCAAGGTCATTCAAAAACGACTGCGCTACATTAGTCATGATGTGTTTGAATAGAAGGTCATACAAATTTTAGTTGCCTGCCATGAGTTCTGCCTTCATCATTTGAAGCCAAGTTGAAAACTTTACTTAAATATTACTACTATGAGATGAATATCGATTTTATATTTTCATATCATAATTTTAATTATTATCAGAATATTTAAGAACAAATTGAATATTAATAATACTTTATTAGGGGGAACAATACTCTGCAATGTGTCTGCGAATACCATTTTTTTAGGCTAATTTTCACTTGAAATAATTATACAACTTTATTTTAGTACTTCATATTTTGAAGTTATGTTGTATTTTTTTTGTAGAAGAAATTGTGGTATTTCAACAGTAAAAGTCGTATCATTAAATTGCTTAGTCATAAAAAAAACACTTTTTCTTTATTATATGAATAGGATTCCTTATTTATTTGAGAAACACCCTAGTATCTGTCATGTAATTAATGCAGTGTTTAAATAATACTTTCTAGAACACAATGTGATTAAATCAAGTCACATAACATCAAAGTAATAAATTAACGTGAATGACTTTACGTCTGTCTTTGTGGATTCATTAACTAAGTTAGAAGTTGTGCAACTTCTCAATGCACTTCTCTACATTTCCACAAGACTAAATACGTTAGATCATATCGAAAAGCGAGCTGACGAGGTAGATGTACCTGTAATCGAAATGAAAATTGTCTGTTTCGTTTCTTACTACCTGTGTATTGATTATGACGTAAAAAAAGACGGACGCCCCTTAAATTACTAATTAACAGATGAACGCCTCAAGTCTCGAGATTAAATCGCACAGCAATACTATCAATTTTACTGAATTTTGAACAATCACCAAAATAATGTAATAATGGTTTCATTTTTACAATAATATAGAGACATTATTTTGATTGAGAAGCTAAACTTAGACGTTATGGCGTAACCTGTTCAACTTGTCTAAATGTGGAAATATTACATTTTTTTTTTATTAAAGCTTTAAATGCTTCTCCTGAAAGATTGCATTTTCGCATAAGTCATAGTGTTGCATTGTGTTACGAAATTATACCATATTTTTTAAAAGTATTCGGTTTAAGTAAATTTTGAACCCTTGGGTTTTCTCTGTGTTTTTTTGATATTGAAAACATCTGGCATCTATCTCAACAACGACAGCTACTCAGACTATCCCGAATTTCAAGTTTTTGTTTTAAAAGTTTACGTTATTGATATATACTATACGTATGTTTGTCTACATTGGAATGCCCAATAAGGCAAAGACGAACAATTAGTTACACATTTATGGAATGAAAGTTATAATATTATGTCTTTATACACGCTTTTTTAATTTTTGTTAAATTTTCTAGGTTTTGTACGAATTATGATTTAATAATTTCACTTTAGATTATTTCTTTGGTAGCACGCGCGCGGTTTTACAGCTTGTATAGTCTGCAACTGTCTGTTAAATGTAACAACTGCTACCGTGACACAGTGGTTTACGGCTTGCCTTGTAACAAAAGTCCCAGGTTCGTTTTCCTGGCCACATGGATAGTAGGGTACGGATGGTGAAAGGGTTTTTTCGAATTCACTTGGCTAGCTACCACCTTCAGTGTATATCTGGCGCCACAACATGATTACTGTGCTCCGCCAGTTATATACGTCAGAGCCAGAATATCATATAAAGCCACATTGTCATTTTACATCAGTTGAAATTGAGGTGAAGTGTTAGTTCAATAAAATACGAGTAAAACTACTTACTTGAAAACCGTGTATGAGATCTCCACCATGCGTCTGACATTGCTTGCGGGCCTCCTCGAAGGAGTCGCCTTTAGCCACGTTGAACTCATAGCAGGTTCTGGAGAATGCAGCCAACTCAATGTCAGCTGGGGCTCCCGCTGGTGCGCAGCGATCGTTCGAGAATTCTGCACATTAATGAACAGTTTTTCACTTTTTTCACTACCAGACAGTTTAGCTGTATAATTTTCTTTTATTATTCTCCTAATTAGACTAATGCTGATGATTGTTTAAGGTTATACTTTATTATTATGCTTTCGATTGCTTCAACCAGGCCCTCGAAACTTCGATAACTGACATATACCAGTGACACCTACGAGAACTTCTCTTCAGTACTTTATATCAATCTATCGTGTTAGCTAGTCCGAATATAGAACCTTCTTTTTGTAGGCGGTTAGTTGGAAGAAATGTAACTACATTAATAGGAACGACGCGAAAAAGTATTCGAGTAGAGTGCAAAAATAATTTTAAGTGGAAATTTTTGTTACTAACTAAGCTATCCCATCTATATATTTGGAACTTGTGCATAACAATGCGGACCTTGTTTATACTTAAAGCAGCTTGAGATATCGTACGTGACCTATGTACGTACTGAAGTTGATTTAATATTAAATCTAACGGAGAAATTCCTGCTCAATGAGTCTACGCTAATAAAAAAGAAGAGCACGTGTTATATGCAGCTCACGGTATAGCGTGTTATAAACAGTTCATGGGGAATGTCGTTCGGAAAGAATTAGTTTGTTCTTACAATTTGATATTGCTTGTTTTATGAGTTGCATTTTATTTGATTTCGATATATCTAAAAAGTCGATGACGTTGTAGGTAAGAAATAATACTCTCTTATTATCTTCGTCAATGATGAATTTTAATTAACAAAAGAGAAATATAAGTAAATTTTAAAAGTACCGTAAAACCTATTAATTTTATTTTCATCGCTGGACAAGTAACGGAAGGTAAAGGAATATTAAAATATAATAAGTTAAAGATTTTCATCTGTATATTAATGTTAATAAACTAAATGTCCACATACGTACGTGGCCAAGGCCCGAAGAGGATGATTTTTTTATTTCAATGCAAACAAAGTTCAGAACATTAGTTTTTTGTTAAAAAAATAGTTACAATATTTCGAAGTGCAGTTATTGTAGAATCAATAAGTAATGAAATATTTTCTAACGGTAGAACCGTAGCGCGAAACTCCTCTACATTTCCCAAGGGCATGGGGGGCAAGTGCTTCCGGCGTCCGCCCGCCCGGCGCGCCAGTCAACAAGTTAAATAATGATTAAATTATCACAAACTGTAACTTTTTTTTTTTACATTGAAAATTGAATCAATAAATATTTTCTCAAATAAACTCTTCTAAGAAATCTGTACTTCTATTGCGTTGATGGAAAATAAAAGGATTTTTTTAAAAGCTTTGGCTCTGGTGACTCCGATATACGATAATGAAATTATTAATGTAGTTTAACATATTATATGTTAGTAGGATGACGTGTCTATGGTACGTCCATATAGTTTAAAAAACGAACACTCTGGGGCAGAAAGATCATAGAGTGGTGACCGTGAACCAGCAAGCGACGCGGAGACGGCTGCTTGCTGATTGGAGCTGGTAGCTAATGCAAACAATATTCAGATTCAGATCCGAAACATAGTTTCTAGCTATGCTAGAAGTCAATTGGAGAGGCACGGCAGTCACAGTAATGGGCCCAGTCTACGATGGTGAAGACAGACGTGTTATTTTATGACATCAATACGGTAACAATATTTATTCATACAATTGACACTGTTTAGTCTCGCAATGCTAGTTTTGTAGATTCTTTTTCGATTATTGGATAACACGACAATTTTATCTGAATTAACTTGATCCTGAAGACCCCACTCCCTATGTAGCCTGGGAATCGAATCGGGATCTCCGGATTACAAGACAAGCGGTAAACCGCGCCCCGAAGCCAGCCAGATTAGGATTCAATTGGTTAGTGATATTTAAAAAAAAATCAAATGTCATAACCATATCGAGATCAATAAAAAGAAGATCGTAAGTAATCTTGTTACTGAAAACAAAAAAAGGGAAACTATAAAATTTTGTAAAACCGACAAATGTTCATCGTCAGTTAAGAGACGTTCTAACAATTCTGATTAGGAGCAGCGCTGAGGTGAAATTAACTTACTCCCCGCTGATTACGAGCTCATTAAAATCGATCTCACCGAGATAATCACAAACAACTATTCCCAAACAGATATACAATGGCACATGCACAACAGCAACGTGTTCATTAAAAGTTTAGAATCTGGTACAATGCAGACAAACTGGAAACTCCTTTGTTCAACAACAGACCGAAGAGTTTTATTCAGATTGTAATAGATAAGATATAAGAGTGAACTTATATGATGACATGACATCTTTTGAAACGTGACCTCGAGATATCGGAGTAGTAAAACTATAAAGAGAGGAAAATTGAAACAGATTTCATGTTACAGAGTATTTTTTTCAATACCCTTAAATACGAACAAAATATAAAACTAATCCTGCAATTGGAATACAGTTATCAAAGTGTTTATTTTTAACTCGGCCCTTGAATTCGCAGCTTTATAACATTTAATATCGGTTCACTAAGTTAAACACAGGTGAACTTTAAATATACTCTAATCGTTGTATTTTAATTATGATCAGACATGGAATTATCATGTGACCTCGCTGACAACGTATGTATTCCTCATTGTGTAATCAAATAGTATTTTTATGACAAAGTATAATTACGTAAACGTAACTAAATATTTCCATTTACATAAATACTATTTCATAAAAATTTAACCAACGATAATTAGAAAATGAAATAAACTTTTACCAGAAATTATTAATAGGTGCAAATCAATCTCTTTTATTTTACCACCCCAAAATTGAGAACTACACATTGAAATGTTTAAAAAAATTCGTGGGCACGAAAAAGAACAAAAACATCCAATCATTGCTAAATACTTATTTAATTGTCATTATAATTAACACAAACGTGTACAACTTTGTAAACGTTCCTTAAAATGATTTAGAGGTCAAAAATTTTTCATAGTACCTTAATCTTTCGTTTGTTCATATGTACATACAATTTATTACACAAAGACAATTCATTACCATTTTACATGGGATGTCACATTTTCCTACCTTCAGTGGTGAAAACTTCAACTTCGCATAGTGACAACGAGCCTTCCACTCCTACTAATTGTAGGAACACGTGCTGGCCGATCAGGGTTCGAGCGCATGTGAAGGTTTTCGTAACGCCTTCATCTGTCGATTAAAATATTAAGGTTAGCGAGAATAAAACATAAGAACAAAAATAGCCAAATGCGAGCCAGGCTCTCACCGATAAGGGTTCCGTACCATAAGTGCCAATAAAATCACATTTCCTGTAAGTGTTAAATTATTTAAATTTTATATTGTCGTCGAACCAGCTATAAAAATATAGAATCTGTAAAAATTTCAACTTGCTGTCTATTAAAGTTCATACTGTAGAGCCCGCTGACAAACTGACATACAGACAGACAGATGAAGAGCAGAAGCATAGTGAGAATTCCGTCTGTCAGAATTTGGCTACGGAACCCTAAAAAGTAACAGTTTACGTAAATAAAAATGTTTACAATCAATTAACTACAAATTACAAGTTATATATGAATTTAATTCAAATGGCTTTCTATAAACGCTTATCAAATTCCCCAAGTGACAGGGTAAGCGATTCTTGACGTCCTCTCCTTTGTTATTGTCATATATTGTGTTAATATCCAAAACAACATTCACAACTAACGCACAAATTCTAATAGACTATATTAACATCTCTGAAGGAATACAGCTTTAAAGTATAATCTGTTAAATGTTCAGTATTGTACTTTAAGGTATTATTAAAAATAAAACATTTATTTTTGGGGTTCTGTAACCAAAGAGTGACGAAACTGAACCCTATTACTAAGCCTCCGCCATCCTCCTGTCTGTCTGTGGGTCCGTCTATCAGCGGGCTCTATCTCATGAACCTTAATAGTATTGAACTTTTAGCAGATTATGTATTTCTATTACTCCTTTCGGAACCCTTGTAATTGAGAGTCCGACTCACACTTGGCTATTTATTATATCAAATATTAGTAAAAAGTTCAATATCGTGTTGATATAATATCACTCTTACATTAGACATACATTTCATTGACAACAATTTTCAATTCTTTATTTTCGACATAACGTGAAAACGTGGATTTTAATATCTCTTATAGAAATGACGTTTAATAAAAACAAATTAGACATTAATTTTTGGCGATATTTTTTCGGCTACAGTTATAACTTTTAAAATAATTAAACTATAGGAAACGTAGTGCTTATTTTCCGTTTTATGTTGCTTCAATATCGCGTGGATATCAGAGCTAATTAATGTTAATAGAACTTTTGTATTGAAAACCAACCAAGGAGAAACAGGAACTGACGCAAACTTTTGACGGTTATTGAAGATGATGAATAAATAATAATGGAACTCAGATCACTCTGTGAAAACTTAAATAAAATATATACGAGGTGATATGTAAACTGCGAGTGCGTAATCAGGTAACTTCATAATGTTTTTGTCACTAACTACCGCCTGTGTTCCGTCGGGCTAATTTATTTTTGTTGTATAACTTAATGTAATTTTCTCATGCTAAGTGAATTATTGTATATCTTTATGAGAATAAAATACATAAAACGTGCAAAAATTCTAACTTCCTCTTTGTTAACGGTTAAATATAGCAGACATATCAAGGGTCTCTATACAACGTATTGAAATTAAAAAAAGCGAAATTGTGGAACTTAATTTAATAATTTAACAGAGCCGCGAGGCCAAACAAAGAACGTATCGATAGAAATGCATGCCCAATTTAAAAAATGAATGCGTTTGACGTTATTTTATTTCCTATTCTTTTGATTTCAACGAAAAGCCTAAACATAAAACGCATGAATATAAATTGGTGTGTCGCTTCGTTGTTCGGTATCTGGGTAGATGGCTAGAGGTCACGGTCACAAATTTTTACTTAACGTCTTAATCATACGAACATTGTACATTGTACAATGTTAGTTAAATTTTTTGTGACATTTTCGAGTACTCTTTGAAACTACTTTATATAATGGTTGACTGCCTCCGTAGCGCAGTGGTTTACCCGCTTTTCGATTCGATTCCCGGGCTACAGGAATAGTGGTTTGGATGGATGTAGGATTTTCAAACCCGCCTGGCTAGCTACCATCATCAATGTCAATTTGCGGCTACAACAGCATTGCTGTGTTCCGTATTCTAGGCGACCATGTTTCACCACCTACGGCCTCATTATCACTCAACAGGTGAAATCGCATCCAAGTGTTAGCCTATAACCGAAAAAAATATATAAAGGTAGCGACAATCACAACAAATTGACAATGAGGCCGTAGATTGTAAGTCGTACTTACTTAATACATTGCTCCATACTGTTATCGCGGCAAACTGACATCGTGTGTAGCAACTATTCAAGTCTATATGAAAAAATCCTACCATGATGTAAACACCACTACTTATGTGTTCCCGGAATCGAACCAGGGCCCGTGTTAAGAAACCAGTAGTTAACTGCTCCACTGTCGAGTCAGTTTATAATCGTTTACTGAATAGAGGACTGAAGAACACAATATTATCTATTGAAAGTGGCAGGCGTAGATCAAAGATATAATAGTTCATTCACCGAAAACTATATTAAAACCTCTGTCGAGAAAGAAGCGGAACATAATTGTCGTGTTATTGGTTATATCATTTTAATAACATAACCCTTAACACAGCAATAATTTTTACGGATATTATCGCGTTTGTTTTAACTATTTACTATCCAACGTTGCTAATGCATTACATTATCCACCGTAACGAAAGGGCTGAAGCGACACCATCATGGATATCACGAAATAACTTCATATAATTATTACTTTATTTGGTCAGGTCTACACAGAATGAGCTTTTGTCATGAAGTCTTATGTACTGGTACAGTACTCGATTCTATGAGAACTGTAATGCGGTCGAAATAAATAGTTAAATACATCTATTTCGAATATAAGAATACATTTTGCTAAAATTACTTATTATGCAATTCAATAGTTATATTTGTATTTTCTTTCAGTGAATATAATTAAAAAAAACAACGGATTATCAACGGGGACAATATGGAAACCTATGTGTCAGAGTCAAACATTACCGAGTTGTTTATATAAAATGTTCTTTGGTAAAATAAACTTAACAAATTATTGCAGTGAAAAACGTTTATAAATTAGCAATAAAATTCAGGTTAAAAAAAAAACTACAATGATGTATGGTTCTTATTAAAATAGATACATTAAATGAAAACTCAATGGTAACAAATGATTTTTTAAAAAAATAAAGCTAAAGCCGTCGAAGAGTCAAGGTTATCTGCAACGTTTTAATCATAGGACCCCGAGTTTATTCCCGGGGTTGCGTTTCAAGCTGCTTTGAGCGTACGTGGAAGTAAGATTAAACTCGGTGAATTATCAAACGAACTGATGCCGCTTTCCGAGAATATATATTAATATTATGTAGTGATTGCATTTGAACTTTAGATCGATAACATTTTTCATTAAGGTGAAGCCAATGGGATGTAATGAATGCTTATACAAATTGTGGCAACGTGAGTATAATGACTTTATAAGTGACATTGCTTGGGCGGCTTTCTTATTGTGAAACTCAAGAATTGTGTGAAAGGAGCGGTTATAATTAGTTTGTATTGTAATACAGAGATCTTTTAGTTCATTATAATCCTTTGACGACGCTGAAAGTAGCAATTGTTTCGGTTACCAAAATCTTATTATTAAATTTCCTTTGTAGTTGTATCACTTAAATTTAGGTTTAGAAAAAAAATATTGATAACATGTTTTATTAAAAAATAAATTGCTTTAAAAAAATTTCAGTGCTTAACCGCATTTGTGGCGTAGTGGTCTATCGTTTGCTTCTAATACGGAAGTCCCTGGTTCGATTCTGGACCAATTGACTATTCTACTTTGGATGTGGTGGGATATTTAGTACTCTTCTGATTAGCCACTACCCTTAATGTTAATGTACCGCCATAATAGCATCGCTGAGTTGCCGCTTAAAAATTTTAATAAAAGTTTTACACATCAAAAAATAATATCATATTTGTTTTATGAGCTTAGTAACTGTTATTTATCCTAGAACTGCTGTAGCCCTTCGTAGTACATTTCCATATTTACAGTGAAAGTTTTTTCACAATTTTATTGCGAACTCTACAGCTAAGCGCTGCAGTACACTTTGTTTACCTAGAGGAATATTACGACAATATTATTGAACAAATATTGCAGCATGTAAATGCAGTCATGCATTGGAAATTTCATCCAAACGTGTTCTATCAAATAAACGGTAAAGTTATTGCGTAGACGGGAGGATGAAAGTTACTGCGCGTTTTGTGGAATGTTTATATTGGCGACCACATATGTGTATTATTCTATTGCGATCCTCTTTGTTCCTTGTCATATGTTATATGATTTATTGTCTATTTGACCCGAGCTTGACGGCTCTTTCCAATTGAAAAGAGCTCACGTGTTTTCATAAAAAAATCTTTTTCATTGATATAACAATTAATTTTTTTTATTGGTTATAGGCTAACACTTGGCCTAAATTTCAACAGATATTAAGTGACAATTTATTTGACAAAGTATTTCTAAGTTTGGCTGTAAAAATTTCAACCTTAATATTGTGAAAATGTAATTGATTATTCGCCTGCTAATGATTTTGCTTATAAATTTGTTTTTTTACTTTCAATTTCTTTTTAAAATATACTTCTGTTCGATTGTTTTAAAAATATGTAATCCATATTAAACTCTTTTATGTGTAATTTTGCTTTTACTACTTTCAATTATTATTTTTGTGAGGTTAGTCGTAGTACAGGGTTTAACCTAAGAGCGCATTTAATTTAAAATATATGAAATTACGTTAGAAATTAGTGTTATATCAAAAGTATGTTTTCCTCAAACAAAATTAATATATACCAAACAGTTTGGATGTGAACTTTGTCAATAGAGAATCGCATTTTGCAATGCGCTTATGCGGTCTCTACTGATTTCAATTAAAATTTGCGTACGTTATATTAATCCGACAGACAGATGCGTATGTAATAATGTTGGCCAAAATTGTTAACTAATTTATCAATATCGTTCTTATAAGTGTACCTACAGAAACGTGAAAAACATATTTTTACTGCCTCCGTGGTGCACTGGTTTACTCGCTTCCTTTGTCAATGAAGCCACCTGTGTCCAGGGTTTGATTCCTAGGACATACGTGTAGTGGAACCTGGATGGCGGTAGGATTTTTCGAACCCGCCTGGCTAACTACCATCCTCAATGTCAATCTGTCGCCATAACAGCACTGTTGTGTCCCGACAGTCATACATATGAGAGCCAGATATATTCTGGGTGAACACGCTTCACAATCTACGGCTCCATTACCACTTAACATCAAGTGAAATTAAGTCAAGGGTATATAATTAAAACCATAACCTATAAAAATTTTTCTAACAATACTTAATTATAACAATATTACTAAACGTTTATTCATTTTGATCACCATGATTTTTAGCTGTCTATTTTTTGTTTAGTTTTATGTATCTATCTTCGTATGTAGGCAAAGTCAAGATATATAAATATTACACGCAAATTACACAATTGTGAATAAAATGTTTTTAAATGCTATACGTAAATGAACCTATATATTGTAACTAAATTAATTTCAAAAAATATTTCAGTGTTTTAATTTCGTCTACACTTAATTAATACTAGCAAATCGCATGCACTTAGTTGTTAATTTAATAGAATACTAGTATGTATAAAACGTTATTAAAAATAATGTTAGAAACCAAGTCAATATCGCTCAATATTAAATAATGAACACATCTAACATTAAAATATACTTTTGTGAAACATAACGTATTTATGAATCAATAAGATTATTGATTGTTGCGCTGGACTAGAAACCGTAAGATGAACGAAATCTTTTAATAAATTCTTTTGGTTTTAACAAATATAACAGTTGTATAAAGTAAATACATACCAGAAAGTGTGATTTCTTCCCCAATATTTGCACATCTAATTTATAATGAGTTCTAACTTTTGTTACGTACGAATCATTACCAAGAACTTAAATGCCTTAATAAGTTGATATTTTATTGCGTGGTTATTGTTTATTTTTCTGCTATAATAATTCCGTTCCCAAGAGTTCTTGGACCAATTAACCAGTGTCTGTAACGTTTGGCATTACGCAAATCTGTTTAATGCGTTTGTGGTTATGTAATTAATGCGCAGGTTGACGGCTTACTTTTGTTTACTAGTATTTTTACGGTGAATAAGCAAAGTAATGCAAGCTACGATTATTAAAAAATATATTGAAAATGAATAATCGCATAACCACAGAGAATTGATTGACACAACATTTTAATATCGTTTTGTATCATAAAAAATTATGACATTATCACGATATCGGCTATCCCATCGTTAACCCGCTTCCACTGGCACCGTGAGAACCGCTACGCTAGCAAATGTTTATGAGAGAGTATGTGAACGCGCCTGACATGATTTCCACTTTCATTTCCTTTACTTCATAAAGCCTCTAGTGCATTTTATTCGCATCTTTTGCGTTTTCTACAAACGGAAATCAAAGTTCGAAAGAACATTTTAGATAGTAATTCATTTTCCCTGATACCTGTCACAGGAACTATAACTACACTGCCGGCCAAAAGTTTGAGACCACCTTGAAAACATTACAATATTGAATAAAACTCCAAAAGCTAATGCTCTTCAATTTATTTATTTACCTTATTAAATAGGGAACGTGTTATGTAACATAAAATAATTTAAATACTACAATAATTGCCATTATTATTAATAAAAAAAAACTTTTCGTCGAAAAATCTTCCCTTAACTATAACTTTTTTTACCAATCTTGGTAACCGGGCTATTGGTTTATTGATAGTTTCTTGTGAAACATAGTTCCAAGCCCTCCAGAGGTTCTTTTGACGTCGGAGAATGACTACGGACGTTTCTGTCCATCTCCTCCCACAGAAGCTCTATCGGATTGAGATCCGGACTCTGAGGGGGCCAC
>DWQX01001168.1:0-30533 GCA_018245475.1 Pharmacophagus antenor | reverse complement strand
TATATATATATATATATATGTATGTATGTATGTATGTATGTATATATTTATATATGAGGTTATCAAATTCGGTGTGTTATTTGGAGAAAAATCATGCATTTAAAAGTTACGGTTTGATTTCTGACCACATTTACGTTTACAACATTTTAAACTCATGTTGGCGATTTACTAATAACGTCGATTTTCGCACGTTATAAAATTTTACTCAAATAGTGTATTTGTCTTCCTTTGCTGGCTGTCTATTTGACGAAGAAACGTCTATTTGCCGAGTATCGGAACGTTGATACTGGGAGTGTGGAATAGAAAACGCTTGAGATGGCCACAGGGGAAATCAGCTTCAAAATTTAATTTTATTACAATCTCTCATTTAAGTATAAGTTGCAGTATTATGTAATTACATTTCAATAGGTAAAGTACAGCAAAGATTTAGCGACGTCTAAAACGAAAACATAAAATAGTTTGTAAAATTTTCAATACCTTCACTTATAAGCATAAAAATATTTATCATAATAATAATGTCGTTCTGTGCCATTAAAATACTTATTTCAATAGCTCTCGTTTTAGGTTAAAAGGCGTTCAATATATTAATCAATAATGAAAAAAAATAAACCTATCCCTTTTCCATCTCTTTAGAAGGAAGAGAGGAAAAAAAGATTGAATTTTATAGAAATGTTTACCATACACTTTAAAACTTGCATTCTTCACTACAAGTTGTATATTAGTTCGGCAATAAAGGGTGCATTCTTAAAGTAAATAACTCTGCGTTGCACAAAAGCGCAACTAACTAGAAACCAAAAGTTACAATGCTTAAAAAAGTAGTGGCATTTAAATTTCAAGCGGAACTGTATTTATAAATTATGTCGAAAACAGCTTACTATCGATACGATACTACTATCATAGAATTGATCGGTATATTTTGTAGTGAACATAATCATGAAATTGATCAAAATTATTTCATACCCCAAAGCAAATATATCGGTAAGAATGAAATATTATATTAATAAATATATTTTATATAATAAACATACAGTTGATGCTAACACTAAAAAACGTATCAAAATAGTATTCTCTGTGTAAACACAAATCCATATCGTTGTTTAACACGCTAAGCGCCGCGCGGAATAAACATTCCTTTCCATTCAAGCCACAGTTCGTAGCTATCTTTTTTTAATAAATAACACTGAGAAATTAATATATGGCTTTAATGAAATTATTCATAGTTTAAAAATGATTCCGCCTAAATAAAACATTCAGCCGCATAAGTTATGAACTATAAAGCACGCTGCGTCAACTGCGCACGTCCTGGTGCGCCAACGTGAACGAAAACTGCCGTCGGTCCATAGTGACCGGAAAGTTTAGCACCGGCGTTTAGGGACCGGCGTGACACGTAACTTGTCAAATAACTTGTAACAAAAGACATATGAAGTGCATCAATTTCAAAATCAAAGACATATATCACAATGTACGTGAAAAGGTAGTATAACATTGTACAAAAGTCTTTCACTTAATTCGGTTTACATTAATTTAGAGTAAAAATAAAGGACCTCCGGCGAAAGCCTTAAACATAAACAGGCAACCGCATCAGATTGTAGCCTTTACAATATAAATTTATTTCAAAATCTTAATACACGAGAATGACTCTTATTACCATAAGCATAAGGGCCACGTGATATAGCGAGATCTGACACCGCGGGTCGGCTTAATCAAATTATTCAAATAAAGCAGACTCCACTCGCCTTCCAGGCGCCCGTCGAGTATTCAACAAATACGAGTATTTACTGTGTAGACTACTTGTTCTGAATTGCAGTCCGCTCTACGTACCGCAGTTTGCTTGAATCTCGTGGACACGAAAGTCACTGTAACATTGTCTAGCATACTCTAAGTGAACACAAAATGGGCATTTTTGAAGCAACGTTTGCTGCTATTTGAGCATGAAATTCCGCGCAAACTAATCGAGCCCATCGTTCTGTCACTAGAAATATAGTCCCGATACAGTAACTGCTTTTTTTTATGCCATGGAAACTAGTATTGTTTTCATCTCTTGTACTTCTATGTTACGTTTTATTTTGTATCTGTTATTGTAAATTACATAAAAGAAATTCTTAAAATTGCTCTAGGTTTCGTTACTAGTAATAATTTATTGTACAAAAGTTATATTTACACAGTGCTATCTTTAGGACTAACTTCGAAATATTTGTGTCCGCCACGGCTGTTCTAACATAACATCACAGGTAGATTTAAAAATAAATACTAAACAAACCAAATCAAACGCGAAAAATACTTGATTATATTGATATAAAGCAAGAAAATTTCAACTGAACGAAAGGATACTGATATTTTTCTTTTTATTTTAATATTACAGCGATATAAAATAGTATAATTCAATTAGTGTTATCAATAATACAGCTTTTAACCTCTTTAACTCGGTGCTCCGAAAGCTTAATGAAGCAAAGCTATTATTATCAGCGTACCTCATTACATTTTATGCTCTATAAAAGCGAAATCGTACCCAATGGGGTCACTGCTCATACTTTAAGGTGAATATAAATTGTGAAAAAAAAAAATATTGTATTAACGATACTGGAAATGTTTTAGTGTCGAATTTAAGGTAAACTGTACAATGCACAAGAATAACTAGATATCATTTAAACTATAATTATGAACAATTACATAATATATTAGGTTGAAACGGCGTATAATCTTTGAACTCGAGTCTGCTACCTCATTATACACATACTCGTATATTGCACCTACGATAGGACACTTTTACTTTTGCAATTTTAAAATCATCTACTAAATAATTTCACAATTGTATCTTTTTTGTGACATTATGGCGGCATAACTCTTTTTTATTTCAATTAAATGCTAAAAGTTGACGCTATTATTTTGACTAAATCTGAAAATTTGAATTATTTTTACGGTATCGAACGTTAAAATGTGTCTTCTGAAAAATGGCATTTTCGCATAAGTATAAGGGAGGGATATGTCATTATCATTTGAAAAATTTTGTTTTTCGTTCAATTTCCTTCTGTTTAAAACCTTAAATAGTTTAATGGCAAGACTTAAACTGAAAACCTATCTCATTCTTTCTAAAATTATTTATTTTCATTATATTATTTCATAACAAAAACCGATTAAGAAAACAATAAAGTTTATGGTAGGTGATATAATTCATCCATAGTAGTAGGACATTACTAACAAAATATTAAGTCAACCTCCAGTGTTAAACATTTGGTTCTACGGCGTAGCTAGGGGACATTTTCACACACCACAACCCTGCACGCGCTGACCGCACTGTGTGGCCACTCGTCCGGGTTAATTTTGTCCTTCGTATCTTCGCTTTTTTTAGTTATGTTGCTTAAACATAACTAAAAAGAGCGCAGCACCCAATGATGTTTATAAAACATTTTGTCAACTTGTGGCTAGAAGTTAAGAATGGAAACAGTATTGCATCAATTGGGGACCTGGAACCTGTTAGGTAGTATACTCATACCACCTTTATTTAAACAATTCTTAAGCATTTTCCAGAGAGAGATAAAACTCTGTCTTTCATTCACGTAGCGAATATCTAAATTTTTCAAGTTAAAAAACTACAAATCCAAAAACCCTTTTGGTGCCTGTCTACGAGAAGCAGGGATGACTTTAGGTCCCACTCCTAACAGTCCCGGGAATACATAGCTTAGCTCACGATTCACCTAGATATAAAATGATGAAATAGTTAAAAAGAAATAATAAAATTCACAATAACATTTTTCAAAGGGAAATATTTCTTTTTTTTCCTTAGTCAATATTTATAACAATGGGCTTTTGTTCTAAAAGGGAATTGAATGCAGAAGTTATTGCAAAAGAGCTTCATTATATCCCCGCACTAACAAATACTAATTAAGGAAAAGTGGAGTAAAAACAATAAAGAGTTCTTGAAAACCATCAGCCCCGTATCCGCAACGTACGTGCTCAGCCTCTTAACAATACTGAGTAAGTAATAACATAGCTGTTGGCTAGAATTTGTAGTAAGGAAAAAATTAAGATCCTAATACAAATTCCAAATATCTTCCTTCGGTAGTTATTCGTTAACGAAAATTCAGATTAACGTAACTTGAAAACTGTGAAATTCTTTTACGTTTTTCAGATTATCACATACGACATTCTCTTACATCGCAACTTAGTGGAATAAAAAATGCTTTAGTCCAGACCAATTAGTTTCTGCGTAACATGAATTAGCATGTTCTAATTGTTTTTCGTATAATTGTAAACTTTGTACCAAATGATGCAACTAAGATGTCATTGAAAAAGTTTATTAGTTTTCTCAAATAAAAATTGGCCGATACATATTATATCTCGAAATATTACTTAACGGATATTAGCGTTTGGACTTGAATTGTTTTTATTAAACTTTCTTTTATTAAGGCTTCTTTTATTAACCTTTTAAAAATATGAATATAATCGCAAAAAATTACACTCCACTGATTTTCTCATCAGTTTTTCTCACGATGGGGCGCGCTGTGAACCACTTTGGGTAAACCTACGATGATTAATTATCGTACAAAACAAACCAATTAAACAAAGTAATTTCCGGTTTGTACATATTTTTGTAATGTTTTCTGGAAAACATTTCTAATTTTACCTGCCTATAAATAAATCGAATGCGTCAGTTCAATGCTTTTTATTTGCGGGAACATATAAATTTCAAATGTTTGTCTGACAGCGCCCACGGCCTTTACAATAATCAATATATAAAACTCGCTCTGCTCGTCGCTGGCAAATTAAACTGTCAATTTATTTACTTTGGCAGATGGATCGTTTCCCGTCTAACGGCACCGTGGCAATCATAACTTGAACCATTACAATACGTCGTCGGTTTAGATGGAGCTCTTATTCCGAAGACGGTGTTTAGGCGAAGGTGTCAATGTTAACTGGTACGTGGGAAACACGTCAGTTTTGGCGCACAGACGGACGTCCGAGGTCACGTGATGAACCCATTCCGCATCCGGTGGCGGCTACAATTGAGTGTAGCGTTTACACACATTTTATATTGTTTATGTAATATTAGTCAACTTTATGTATGGATCGATGATGAAAGCTCATATAATATTAAAAAATAATAATAATCTACAATAAATATAAACTTTTTACACTTACTACCACAATTTTATTATGTACTTCAAGAGAATAGCGTGAAAAGATTCGTAAATTATGTGTTAACTTTTATATTTTTTTCTTACTTAAAGGTTTTATGATTCGATTTGTACTCTCCACCTTCGAAATACATTCTATAAAAAAAAAACGTATTGGATCAGCCTGTAAAAAGATATGCGTTTTAATTGAAAACGTATTTCTTTCGTCGGTTAAAGCAAAAATGTTTCACACAAACCAAAAACTTGTTGGAATAACAGAAATTTCAGATACATTGTTTTTCACATTTTTTTAAGTTAAAACTCTCCGAACATGTTACATAAAAATGTTATTTATATATTTTTTTTAGTAATCTTTAGTTAATTGTCAAATTAGTGGATATGGAGCTCTCAAAAGCCGTGAATACTATATATCACGTAAGTAAAATAATTACATGGCTTCATCAAACGACCTTATATATCCGCCAATACATTCGTGTAATAGATTAAAGGAAACCCCACAAATTCTATCCCCGAAATTTTCCCAAGATGGATTATGTGGGCATTATTTGGGCGAACATATATATTTATATATACATATATGTATAATGTTAACAACTCATGCAACAGTTTTGACTGATAGTAAATGATAAACCTGATTATGACAGTAAGGTAGGAATGTTTATTAGTTATGGCATTTCACTCATATTGAGAAGTCTCAATAGTTAAGTAACTTTTTTTATTGGCTACGGGCTAACACTTGACTTTTGTTTAATACATGATGTTAGTTGAAAATGAAGCCATATATGCGTGCTCTCCCAGAATACCCTTGCTCTCACATGTATGAATATCGGAACACAGCAATGCTGTTATAATACTTTTTCACATTGCAGAAGCTTATTGGCAAAAAAAAATTGGCAGAGACACGGAAGAGGTAGAAGAAATTAAGGTTATGTAAGATTTCTACTAAATATACACTCAGTGGTCATCCTCGATGCATTACAAGAGGACTTGGAAACTACTACGAAAGACAACGGTGGCTCTGTTCAATAAATATGAATAAATTATATTAAATATATGTTCTAGTGAAGGGCCTTTACTAATACCTCCCCTTTTGTTCCTCTCTTCGCTCACTTAGCAGATTATGATGATATGTTGCTTTTACTAAAACACGGAACCTGAAGTCACCTTAAGGCATGAACCATATATTTATTCTTAATAAGCCGGGGTTATTGAACTGACCCAGAGAAAACAATTAGCTGTAAAATATTAAAACGTAGCTTATGAAATTTTTTTCACGCTTTTCTTTTTAATACCATAATAATGTGATACATTAATCTTGATAATCTAAGGCAAAGTTGCCGGAAAAGATGAAATAAAAAATTCTGTCAAATGTAAGTACGGCGAAATTTTTAATTAACGTTATTGCGGCAAATTAACGCGTCCCGTAAACCTAAGGTTAAAGTCCGCAATTTACTCAATGGACATTTTAAAGGTTTCCTCGATTTGTAAAACTTCAATTATCTTAAATGAAGCGTCGCCCGAGACACGAAAGAAATAACTATTTGGGTCATGATCGATTGATTGATCGGCCCCTCTGGACGTATTTCAATATTTGTCCGACAGCGCAAACATTTGTTCTGAAAGTAATAACACTTTCTGGTGGGATACCACACTGAATGTATATTTATGTACGTCACTACGAAAGGCATGGGAGCGCCCGCGTAAACCGCTCTTGCGTCAGCTCCATCGGTAACCCGTTTCAGTTTCGGATATGTTATTTCAAAACAAAGACCATTGCAACAAAGTCGTGGGATATGCGAAAAATATTGTCCGCTACTTTTCGCTTCGAAAGAGGAAGTACCACTTGAGATATATTCCGTTTTATGTACTTCAGTATATATATAATGTAACTTTACTGATGAAAAAATATTCTAATACGAATAAATGTATGAATGATAAATAGGGACGACATGTTAAGATCAAGGAGTGTCAATTATTATAAAATTAATAATTTCTTTAGACATACAACATTTTGTACGTCTTCAATATAATTAAGTGTAAATAGTTTTATTTTTAACTGGACATATATTTTACGTATAAAAGCTGATTAAAAAACATCACTACTGTTCGAATTACCATCCGTTATTATACTTGAATTACAGGGGTCTATACTGTGATCACCTAACGCAGCTGAGTCGGCAAGCCAACTTAATAATATGAAATTAAAAATAATGGAAATAATATTGCGTGTCTATATCAAAAATATCAAATGTCCTCTTTACTAGTACTTGGAAGTAATTGATTTTTATTTAAAACACGTTTATGTGACAGCTGAAGTTTAAATATTAGCTAAAATAAAATATCGCAGCCCCGGTGTAACTCTGTCACTTGTACAAAAATGCAATTCGTCAAGAGATGCATTTTAATTGTTGAAATCGTTAAAAATATGATACTTTCGGATTTAGACAAGATGAATACGTTACGACTATACCATATCGTCAACTTTTCGTTTGTGATTGAAAAAAATTATGTCTCTTATTTAAAAAAATATACAATTAAAACATTATTTGGCTGATATTTAAAATTGTACAAAAGTGAGTCTCGCATTGGGTTTGCAATATGTAAATGTTAAACACTAGCGAAATCATCTGCCTGCTTCTCTAGGCGCGGTAAAATTTTTATTTAATATTGAGATGAGCCATAGACACAAAGAGTAAAAAAATAAAACACACGCTCCACCTTTCTCGTTTCTACGACCAGAGGTCAAGCTGTGCATTGGTCAAGGTTTAGGCCAGTCAGTCTGTCAGGAATTTTATAAGTAATTTTTGCAACCTCGTGTTCTACAAAATATGTTTCGTTGTATTTCAATGAATAAAAACACGAATGAGATTTCAAAGATCGTGGAAGTAATGTGCCATTACTTTGTGCTTCCTTTATTTGTGGGTTCAAATAGCTGCTATTTATTGCAAAGAATACGGCACTCAAAATATATAAAAGATGAGATGTTTTATTGCCGCAGATTCTTTACCATTCATAAAGCAGAAGTATCGTCGTTAAATACTTTTGTTTTTTATTTCTTTTCATTTAATTTATCTCAATTGTTTACGTGTGGAAATAAAACAATATATGGCTTCATAGAAAAAATGTTAATAATAAATTGTTAACGTTCGCTGATGGTTTTATGCGTATTTTTTTTTTCATATTTTAATTATTTAATTTTCCGTATAGGGCATGGATGAACATTTATTTTGAACTTCATATTTAATAATTCTGATCCTATACATTAGACTTTTACCCGCATAACCGATTCGTGATAATATACAGTCATGTAATTTATTCATCTCGATTATAGAAAGTTAAAGGACAAATATTATGTGTAATTTTTCTTAATTCCCTTTATCTAACCTGTTAATAGTATCAAAACTCATGAAAAACTTGTCTTTTTCATGGATCGTAATATTTTATCAATGAATTTAGCTGATAAAAAAATATTATCTTGAAACACGACATTAAAAGGTATAAAAAAAAGAACATTACGGTTTCGTTTTGAGACAAGATGGTATGATTCGTTACCTATATAGTTATTTAATGCTTACTGCAGTGAGTGGTCGTCCAGCCTTGGAGTGCGGCATATAGTGACGGACATCTGGCAACGCGCCAGTCCAGTCAGTTATATGCTACTGTCCACTTTGAACCAGTTCATACCAGATTAAACGGTTGACATAGAATGAACGTGAAATTTTACTTAATGCTCTAGCAAAGCGTCGTATATACTAGTTTCAATCGTATATTACATTTACATTATATTAAATATTATGTGAAATTATTATAAAACGCTTTAGACTTATTGGCATAAGGTGTATAAACATTGAGACATTATTCGCATGACTCTTTTTACACATGAAAAAAATAGACAAACCTCTGAGTTTTTTGTCGATTCTGTTTTGTGTAGGGTGCATTGCTTAATGAAAAGAATAAAATATTGACATTTAAATGTTATTATATAAATCTTATTTAATAAAAAAAATTGACATAAGTTTGACTTTCAGTTTACAGGTTGTGTCTTGAATTTATAGACTGCTGCTACGTACTTAGCCAAGGTTAACGATTCCTTTACGTTGTAGGATATTTGATTATGTGTGTTTATTGCCTAAACTGAATAGTTTAATGAAAACGCATAAACAAGTTCATAACGTAAATTGAATTGTTATGTGAGAAAGCATCACAGCGCTCAAAGGATGGGAAAAAATATATAAGGTAAACGTTTAACATTTTTATTCTGTGCTATTCTAATTATATAAAGGGTGAACTAAAAACGGATTTGCCGTTACAGAATTTCAAATACGCAACCATGTTTTTTGTGTCGCTGCCCCGAGCTAAAGTTGGGCAAGTCACGCGGGGCAATTTGGTAGAGCGCCGACCATGCATAAAAGGAAATAGGTGCGTGTAAAACGATCGATTGCAGCGATTATGGCCGCCTTCACCTTTACGAGCTTACACACAAAATCGTTAGGCGTAATAATGCCCGGTGGTGATTTTCAGAAAGTCGTCATGCCTACATTTAAATATTATAATGTATTTATTACTTTACATTCAAATTTTATAATGTATGCCATCAGTTGTTAGTTATTTTAATCATCGCAGTTTATAACAGAATTTTTGAGAATAAGAAAATACTTTTTAATCGGATAATTAACTACCTTAAAATTCGTCTCGAATATCTTTAACTCTCGACTCATTATATTCGATTAGCAAAAAAGTATTTTACGTTCGATCTAATCTAATTCTTTCCCCGATAATTTTCTTTCATAAAAGTTATAGATAATTATGAAAGTCAATAACAATGAGGTATTATTTTGATATTTTTTGTTCTTGGTCGTATTAATCTTGTCAGACTGGTCGTGGTCATAATTTTTTTTATGTTTAGATCTTTACAGAATGTTCCACTCCACCTAGATCTTCATTCTTCTCGAATTTACTAGTGTTAGTAGATTAACAAATCCAACTATGCAAAAGATGGTACCATAAAAAATACGAAAAGATGGTGGTACGAAAGAGTTACGTATACGACTTCGTTAATTTCTTGTAAGAGTATTTTATTTATCGTCGTCATCATTAATTGGATGTCGCCTACAGCTAGGCAGATGTTTATGAATGATCAAACTTTTTTCATAGATACAATAGGCAAACGAGCGAGCGGTTTGTCTTGTAGAGTATGATCACCGTCGCCCATAGACAGCAGCGACAAACGCAGCTGCGTTGCCAAACTCTAAGAAAGCCTTGTTCATTCGGACCAATATGGTTAACATCACACATGCAAATTTAAAAATAAATCTTTTAACCATTAGTTTACGTTGACATAAACGTGTGTGTGAGTTATTTTAAATGAAATATTTTATAACAGAAATAATTTGTGAATTTAATCTCTAGTTTACTGGCACATCACATTTGATCCATTGATAATTCAATTAGTCGAAAGTTTCTACATTTATTAGTCAATGTTAGTTAGACTACCACAGTCTAACTAACATTTGTGAATCTGAAATCTAAATCTCCTAGTTGATTTTAATATTGACGAAGATGTGCGATTCGGGAAATCTATCAATGTAAATTGTGCAAAAATTTTAGGTTATGAAAGATTTTCCCTGATTTTAAGCAGTGAGATATATAGTTACATTAAGAATTATAGGACTGGAACGAATCGACAATAACTTTTTTAAGCATGCCATTATCGCTACATGTAAGTATTTGTGAATTAGAGAATACATATTTTATCTCTTTTCAGTGCGATTAGGTATTCATACGGAGGGGCTTGGACCGCCCGCTTTTCCGACCCTGTTTTTCCCAACAAATGGATTCTGTTTTTCTCCTCTATGTAAACAAAAACTTTCTCTGCACGGCAGTAATATGAATCTATAATACATTTTCTCTTTTTTTTTTCATTTCTCTTCGCCTGAGGGTGTTATCTGTGCTTTATTTTTACCCTTTTGTGAACCGCGGACGTTTCTTTTCTTCAATCTTACATTTATGTAAATGGGATAAATAAAAATTGGTATACTTTTTTGTTTTTTTCAAAACTTTATTTCTTTATAATGTTTATTATACATGTATTCTGTGATGCGCATAACCGCATAGTCAAATACAATGATACATACAACAAATTTAAATACCATTGTTACTTGTATACAATAATAAACTTCTGACATAATAAATAACTGGTTATATCAAGTTTTCTATTTGATACCCTATACCAAGAAAACCACTTCAATGAAATAGTTCACATAATAGATAGTGTTACACCGAGATTAATGAGTCATTGGAAATTCTATTGGACAACATGTAAATGACTATTTACAATTGTATCTAATGACTATTAATTAAAAAAATAAATAAATAATAAGATTTATTGACAGTATCTGTCTTTAAAAGCACTTTTATACCTCATAGTACACGCATAGGGTGAGGTGATAAATATAAGAAGTTCAGGGACGGGGGACGCGACTAGAATTTTACAATTAAAGTTGTTTTTTTTTTTCACACAAGCTGAAATGTAAACAATAATCTAACACTAACGAGGATAGGTAAAAGAAGACCACATAAGTCGATTACTGGAAAGTTCATGCTGGAAGGGGAAAATGTTCTTATTTATATAGTACGAAATATAAATTAATTTATCTTTATATTCGCCACCTAGTTCTTTTTTTTATAATTTCTTAACACTACTTCGCTTACTAAGGTTTATGATTTTAATTACATGAAAGTTCTACTACACAGGGCGCTTGTTAATTTTATATTTCGAAAGAAATTAAAATATAATTAAACGCGTTTTGACTTATTACTTCATTTTCTAAGTATACCGAAACATATTAGTGACAAAAGTAAAAATGGCATCAATTTAAAAATAACGTGTCAATAGCGTATTATAAATGCATTGTTAAACTTAAAAATCAAATATTAACAAAAAGCTACGTTAGCTTAGACTGTAAATTTTTTATTCAGGAAGCCTGTGCAGTAACTTTCAATGATACGATATTTACAAAAGAAAACAAAACTTAAAAATGTAACTCACAAATAATATTTGCCGAGTACTTACAATTTACATTACTTAACGTAGAATAAAGCTAGATATATCGATTCGTATATCTTTGCTCTTGGTTACAAGTCCTATGTACAATCAATGTATTCTATAAACATTTGTGTTAATATAGTATTGTCAGCTGTTCGTCATTCCTGTTTCGTTATCAAATATTTCTCATTAGTTATTTCCAATTTGTTCCAAATTGTGTTCAAAATGTTACGTTTACACTTTAATAATTTGCCATAACTCTCTACTCATACTTTCTCAATCTAATTTTGTTTTTAATACCGGTGCTCCGCCATTACTGATATTAGAATTTATCTCATTAAAACGAATGCGATATTTGCCACGATGTTTTACGACAACAAATAAACGCAGTGAAATCATATTTAGACACTTGAATATCTTAACTAACAATATTTACATTTATATAATGATTGAAGCAACTGATCTATTTGCTCAGAAGGGTTTTAAATATTTAATTTTACATAACACAACCCGACACTATAAAATAGCGAGTATCTCTTGTCTCCCTCTCGCAATGACACCTGTGATCAAATGACTTGTGTTGAATTTTGTTGTTCCTATTGATATAAGATTTGGTCACAAGTATCATCATGGACCGCGGAGCGTGGTGAACGTCTATTTACATCGCCGTGACCGATGATAATTGTCAAGAGAGCGTTATTAGGAGGCTCACGGCGAGTACGAAGCAGTGGGCCGGCGTGGTGGGGGCGAACGCTTGCCCGCCCCTCTGCATCGCGGCCGGGTATTCACCTGACAAAGGAAAAATCGAGTTTGCTTCTTTGGCAAAAAATTAAAACTGTTCTCAATTAATCCAACAACTTGCAATTGCACGGTATAAATATTGTTTTATATTAACATTTCACTTCTTGCTGACTTCATTTTTATCTGTAATGGGCTAACTCTTAACCTCAATTTCATAATATGTTAACTGACTGTAACACCGCAGATGATAAAACATGCTCAACCAGAATGACTTAGAGGTGTGAGTCATTGAAGCGACATTGTTGTGGCAACAAATTGACGTTAAGGATAATACCTAGCCAAGCCGGTTCGAAGAAAACCTACCACCGTCCAAAGTACATTTTCACGTGGTCCCCAAATTGAATTAAAAGCCTCTCTGTTGCAAGTTAAGCGTTTGACCGCGACTATACAGCAACAGTAATATAGTACAATACTGTACGAGTGTCGCTGATTGTAATTACATTACGAATTAACCGATTACAATTGGAAATATCAATTTAAAACTTGCCGATTGCAAATTACACAACATCAGTTTTGTGGTTAATCAACCCATTGTATCACATTAAGGGTGTCGGTTTCATTTATATGATTTATGACAGCCCGTTGTTTGAACGGTAATGGCGCGATAGCAAAGAGATTTATTAGTATACCTTTATTGATTTTTTTTACCCACGATTTACAAAACACCCTTGGAAGGAAGCATAAACCACCCTTTCTAACCCCCTCAATTGCTTTACTCTATTCCTGCGTTCAAATATGCAAAAGTCAAAAAGTTTTCAGCGAGTATGTTTCTACATCTATGGCCTCATCATCACTTAACATCACGTGAAATTGAGGTAAAGTGTTAGCTATATATTGTATAAAATAAAACTCACCATTTAAAACGTGCACCATTACACTTTTGGATTGTGCGTTACTGGGATTGCACTGGTACGTTCCAGAATCCGAAGGCCTCGCTTGCTGTATGAGTAGAAAGGAGGTGGTTGTCTCACCTTTTTCCGTGACGACAGACACGCCACCTCGTGGAGAGTCATAGCTAATAATCTGTTGATATATAACGATAAAAACATTACATTACACTACTAACATTTTTATATAAAACTGTTTAGCATCATCAAGTCCTTACATCGGCGGTCTTTAAGAATAACGACACATTAGAATTTGTTTCGTACAACGTAGAATATTTTTAAAACTGTAACAGCAATTAGTTTTATGGTGATATCGAATTGTGGTCGAATGAAATAACAAATAAATGTTATTGCTTTCGAAGGATGTGGGATTTATTTGTTCAAAGGTATTCAGAGAGTCAAAGCAATTACAAATTAAAAAGTACCCATTGTAAATAACAATTGGTAGGTGGACGTTTAGTTTTTTTTCAATTACAATTTCATTATATTAATAAACAGATAAAAATAATTAAAAAACTACTGTATAATATTTCAACTTATATATCATTTTAAATCTAATAAAAACAGATTGCTTTGTAATGAAATTTACAAAGTATACAAAAACTTAAAAATAAATAAATATTCTTTAAATAGTATAACATATAAGGTTTATAATTCATCATTTAGAGATACTCTGTGGTCAGTTGAAATCAAACATTTCAAAAATATTGTATAAAACATAGTATTTTAGCCAAGAAATTTAGTAGTGTTTGCGAAGTGAAACAATTTATTCACCCAATAGACTGTCTCATTCTTTTTTCATGGGTAGAGTAGGCAAACGAGGGAACGTTACACATGATGGCAAGTCACCAACGCTCATAGGCAGCCCCAACAATCAAGGAGTTGCAGCATAGCCTATTTTTTAAATTATACTTTATTAATTAGGCTTCAACGGTCACTTTCGAATAGAATATTTTCATGATTAGGTTCTTAACATAATAATGTACTACAAAAAACGTAGCAAAAGTGTCTTGTTTATTTGTCTTATACTTTACTCTTTTTTTTTAATAAATTCTATTTATGTATCTGCACCAATCACTCTTGCCATCAGTTGTATTTCTCTGTAGTATTGGCTAGGTAGTACATGTTATGATTGAAATGTTCAATACATCTTAAATGTTCAGATATTTATTATTTTCTTACACATTCTATCATAACACAATCTAAAGCATGTGTTTAATTTGATAATACTATTGCTATATATTCATTATCTTCTTCTGTCTTCCGGATGGCCTAGTTTTTTGTCTAACAACAAATGTTAATAATTCAAAAGCTGTTACCGCGTCATTATGGTTCCAGAAAATATAAGCCGGCGGTTCCGGCGAATAAAGCACTACGCATGTCAGATTTATGGTGCTACCGCGGTCTATGTAAAGGTCCGGACCGCCAATTATCTCCGTGGTTGGTTCTGAAAAATAGAAAAGCAATAATTTTTCCCGTTTTGATTCTTAATGTTACTCTGACGTTAAATATATATTTTTTTTGAATTTGCAATTTAGCAAGAGTTCGCGAACAGTTTTCTTAATTAAAAGCGTGGGTATTTCATTAGAAGGAGTCGTTATTTGTATCAAACCCTAATCTACGCCCCACCGAGTTTTAACACAAAATATTAAGCGGTGTTCGGTAACGTTATTAATTAAAACGTATTTGTAAGATATAACCCTAAAAAACCACCACGTACATACATATTATGCGTGATAAGCGTTACCATTATTACATAAAATGATAATAGCAATTACTATATCGCTTTAATATTCTTTTTTAATTAAAATATATATTATTCTCATATAACTCGATAATAATAAAAATTAATATATGAACACAATGCGAATTCAAAAATTTTCTTTCGTGAAAGATTGCGTAATTTTTAACATTACATCAATCAATTGTTAATGTACTTTTTTAAATGTTACATTTAAATAAATTCTAGTATTTAAATAAATTTCTATTGACTTAAAATGGAATAAATACAATAGACGGCCTTAATGCCTATCGATATTCCATTTGCGAGTGATACAAATATATAAAAAAAAGTATAAACTCCAATACCAAATATATACTTTAAATATTACACTGGTACTATTTTATATTAAATATTTAATTGCTACATCAAACGTGTGTGTAAATTATTAAGAAGCTTCAAATGTACGTCATTTATTTCGTGTGAAATTACGCACCAACAACGTTTAAATGTATGAAGTGACTCATGTGCGGGGTCGTTGATATCTGGCACTCGTAAATGCCTGAGTCCCTGTGCTGTGGATATTTTATCTGTAACAATTATTTACGAACTACGTTATTATATTAAATCCAAACGCACTCGACGTCTCGGCAAAGTTTAATTTTACAGTCTACTGAACAAATTCCTCAACTGAGAACGCTGTGTCGTTTGTCCCCCGTTCAATTTTCGAAGAGATAATCTAATAAATTTGTTTAACATCGCTACCATAGAATATCTCCGTATCTTGCACTTCGTCCGCGAGCGATTCTCAGCAAATGTACTATAAAGTTATCATTTTCAACCGTTTTGTTTTTTTTATTTTTTATACCGAACTCCAGCATCGGCGCGTCGTAATAACCGCAGTTTTACGCGCTCGGTCTTTTGCAGTTAAAAGTTATGGATGGCTTAGAATCATTTTATGCTCACTTACTGAGATTACAAACTATTAATAACAACTGAACGACCAATTCTTTTAATACTAATATTGTTATAAGCAATAAAGATTTTTAAAGTGTCGCTTTACTTAAAAGCAAATATTATCTGGCCAATTATGATAAAACTATTGAATACATCGAAATAGGAGTTTGATCATTCGATATGGAATAATTTGTATATGGTCTTTTCAATTTCTTTAGAAATTCAGCATACTTTTTACTTTTTGTTCTTTATGTACACTCGAGGTCACATTTTGTCGTGAGTTATAATAAATGATTATTTTTTTATTTATTAATTTAATAAAGTAATATTAATGTAAATCCTTCGATAACAATATAAGTATTGCGTGATTTAATCATAAAGGTTTTTTTAATACAACACAGTGGTTACGTATCAGCTAATATGTTATTAAAACGTAGCATAAAACAAAAAAGAAATACTTCTTTGGTATAACTAATTACGTCGATTTTATTTTATTTTGTTAATTTCTATTAACAAATTTTACATGAAAAATACTTTAATGATGCCTTACTTAATTACCGAATTCTTCTTACCTGCAAAGTCCAATCCTCGGAGTGTGGTAGGTGAATGGCACGAAATCGCTGGTCGCTTGTGTAGGTATACCGCCCCACAGTCAACAAATGAATGTCTCTGTGCCGAACCCAAGAGACTTGCATATTAAGCTAGACATGGACAAAATATCCTCATTTAATTATGGCTCTTAATGCGTTTAAATAGCGAATAAAGTGCTTTACTTGGCCATATAAATTTCTACGACTTATAAAGATTTACGCCTCAAACAGATTGTAAAAATATTCCCGCTTTATTTTCTTATCTTTAAACACATACGTCAATAACTTCTAATAGTATAATAATAATGTTCAAAATACCAAAGCTAAACATTTTTAATAAGTTACAAGTTCTATTACAACGTGTTGTGGTATCGCTCCTTGTTCTATAATTGACAGGTGACAAGCACTAACGATGACATTCAATGCCGTTACAAGAATTGTTGTTATTAAAGTGACGTATAAACTACATATTTAAACAATAGTATAGGGTATTTGTCCTAAATTTTATACATTAAATTAAAATTGAGGTGGTAAATAATAAATAGTGTTCGCTCAGAATGCTCTGGCTCTCGCTTGTATGACTTTAGGAGTAGAGCAAAGCTCAAGTCGGCAGATTGACATCGAAAGTAGTAGCTAATCACCGTCGTTTAGGTTCAAAATACCTTTTCGATCCCCCAGGTTCGATCGATTTGAAGGCGACTTAAAAAGTAGTTTAATAGGCTAATTGATACCATCAAAAATGTCGTCTTTATATAACATACTTTATATCAAATATGGTGCTAATATAACTAACTTTATCTTAGTAGTTATACAATAGCTCTTAGTTCTAGAGTGTAAGTCGTGCTCGTAAATGCTTAAAAGCAATTTTGCAACAATTTTGTAGGCGTCATTAGCGTGGCATATTGTTACAATAATTGTAGTCCCAAACGGTGGATGAGGTTTATCTAATTGCACTATATACGCACTATTTCCTGTAATTAGTTTTATCAAAGCTGTTGTTGGTTGAAACATTATATTCTTTACATCTGAACATAACCGTGTCCCTAGTCTGAATTTGTATAAAACTAGTCGACACGCACCCGCTTCCTTGGGCGTGGTAATTTATTTATTTAATGTTAAGATTATATTTGCTTCCAGTATATCTATCAATTATCTAAATCATCGAATCAGAGAATAAACGTTTTATTAAAATATGAACCCACTCCTTCCCACTTAAGAATGAAATTTATAAGAAAACCCTTATTGTACATATACACGTCTAAAAAAACACAACTCCAAATTTCATGTCTCTACGACCAGCGGTTTAGACCATTCGTTATATCCATATGGGTCAGTCAGTAAAATGACCGTTGAATATTATATGTGTTACATTACTTTTACTTATACATTTTGCTCAATTGAAAATATTTATACCATATATGGTTTTTCCCTTGCTTCATCTATAACGTTATTACCATTTCAATTATACTGAATTGTTATATAGTTCTTTAACACTACATTTACCGGAGCCGTCATTTTGACGGATCAACTCTTGACAAAAAATTTCGTATACTAATATGGGTTTGATTTTTAATTTTTTTATACTGCCTCTGACAGCATTGTTCTATACATTTTATTGCAAAATAGGAAAAACAACAATACAATTATGCACAAAATTACTAAAGACTCGAAAAGACAACCATAAAAATGTATCGGTAAATCAAGTGTTAAGCATTTTAAGGAGAAATGTTATAAAAATAAATCTTTGAGTTAAAATACTAGTTCCTAAAAATTTAGTTCCTTATTTCATTCTGTATAATACCAATACGGTAACTTTACGTGTTGTTTTAGATTTGAATGCGGTGCTCCTTGCCTATTATTTTTTCTGTTTGTGTATTGTTACATTATATGAATGAATGTTTGTAGTAGAGTAGAGGAAAAATAGGTTATATAGATTTTTTGTTTAAATCTATACAGTTCTCCAAATATCGTTTAGATGATTTAAAAAACCGTATTTGAACAGCGTTGGTCTATACTATATCATAAAATAACAAATGATCTTACTTCAATAAAACTGGCACCACACAGCGCAGTGGTTAACCGCTTGTTTTGCGTCAAGGAAGTTCCGAATTGAAATCACACGCCCAAGTAGTGATACGTTTAAACCAGAATAATTCTAGGCAAGCACGCTCAACTATTTACGACCTCATTGGTACTTAATATCAAGTAAAAATTCTATCTACACCAAATCACATAAAGCATTATACACACATTTCTTAGAAGCGTTGTGACGTTTACATTCGTATAGCATACGTAGAATTACGTGGTGTAAAATAGCGTGGGCGTAGAAAAGTAACTCTTTACATCTTCATATTTATGAAGACGTGGCAGTAAGGCCTAATGAGAGTTTTATTTATAAAGTTGGTTCAACAATGGTAGTCTTTAAAGTTGCATTGTGCCATTGTTAAGTTTCATTATGAACGAGGTTTTTTTTTATTTTGGTACACCGCTATGTGAATTGGACGTCGGCTTTGGAATGAAAGGAAACTCGTTAGTGAGCGTATGTAGGTACGCGAGAATCAAGCTGTACTTATTCTTCGTTATTGTGTACACGGAAATGTCTTCTTACGAGAATACTTTAATATATGTATAAATTGTCACCAGCGGTGGTACGACTTTCGTATCAAGCGGAAAAGTTTTATGTAATTTTTCTCGGATTATCAGTATAAAAAGCGAAAAATATAAGAGCTTCAGAGATTTAATTGAAAAATGAAGTTAGAAAAGCACTGAATAATTAAATCAATATAATTTATCCTATTTTTAAATCAAGGTAAAGGTGAAATTTCTGGGGAACGCTAACAATAATAAAATACTTAGCGGGTGATGGGTAAAGTTTGTTAATATCCGGCTAAAAGGTACCTAAGGTTATAAAAATAAATACGTAACTTTTTGTTATTAGCCTGTCCTACTAAAACAGGCCTCAATTCTTTCCACATTAAACTAACAATTAATCATTAAGCGAAAACATTATTTTACTGTATGTATTAGTAGCATTATTTTGTGTGGGTATGTGTGACTTATCTGAAAACACCATTTGTATGTTTAGCTTGTAAGCAAGAATGAAACTATCTTTGAATATAATATAAATATTATATTGTATTTACGGATAGTATAAGTGCAAAATGATTTGATATCTTATTTCTATCAGTTGGCAAACACTTGACCACAATTTCGAATATGGCACTCGTATCCTCCCCCAAAATTTTTGTTTTCACATGTGTGGCTACTAGGACACCGCAATGCTATAATAGCGATACATTAGACTTTTAATTATTAGCAATGTAACACGTACAAGAACTCAGTTTCACAACAACGACAATTAGGCCGTAGATGGTGAAGCATTTAACTAGAACAACTCGCATTTGAATTACAGCCAGAACATAGAGACGCTACTATAGCGGCGGAGTGATATTAAGAGTGGTAGCAATCCACGTGGATTTGAAAAATAGTGCTACTTTCTAAATTCTATTATTAATGTAGCCCTGGAATCAAACCCTGAACCTTCGTGTTACAGCAAGCGGTAACAAACCAGTAGAGTGATGAATATGAGGGTGATAGCTAACGGGGCACATTTGAGGTAATTAATCTCTATCCATTATTTATTCACCACAAATCGATGTAAGGAAACTGGTAAGCGATTTTATTACGGAGGCATGTAATATATAAAAATGTTATTATATGTATATATTTTTTAATATACCGTCTTATTTCCTAGATTTTTCACTCGACAGTTTAGATATGCGGTTTTGCCGAGCAAAGCGGTGACGTTCTTCGAAGCGGCCATGTCGAAGTAGGGCCCGGTGCGCGGCGTGGGTCGAGGGCCGTCCGCCGCCGGCGCGGGGCGTATGGCATTGTCGCCGGAGCCGGGCGGCGCGGTCGCGGAAGCGTTGGCGAGAACGCCCTTGCCCAGTTCGCGCTGCGCCGACGATACTGCGTCAAAATAGAAAAAAAGGGTTGATGAATAATTTTTACCCGCTAAAATTCCGTCCCACATAGAATGGCTTCAGAATCTACTACAGAAAGCACTCATGCTTGCTTTACATGGCTTCTCATACATGTTAATAGTAATATAAATTTTTTATATATGAAAATGATAATTTTATACTACAAATTTATAACATTCTTGACAAAAATAAAAATGTTTTAATAAACTGATAAACAAGGTATGCTCTTTAATGGTTGTACCAATTTACAAATTATGGTTAAAAATACACCTTTCGGAATCACCTTCGAATCAAATTAACTGAATTGAAACTCATTCGCCTTTGACAAGCTACGACGTAAAAGACTAATCTATGTTATGCTAAACTTAAAGCTAATAAAGAGCAATACCCCTAACGCAAATATGCGTGAAGGGATAAAAAAAAAGAGTGACTTAATAGGAAAAACTGGAGGAGTTGGAATTACATAGTCGTATTTACACGCATATCTTTCTACAACTATTTTAATATTGATCAAACATTGTAATAAGTCTCTTTCTCTCTCTCACTCTATATATACAGATACTGTGTAATATCAAATTTATATTAAAGATATGTCACGTGGCGCAATGGTTTGCCTGCTTGCTTTGTAACGTGGAGGTCTCCAGTTCGATTCTATGGGATACAGGCGAGGTGGTCTCGATGGTGGTTGACTTTTTCGGACCCGCCTGGCTATCTATCACCCTCAATGTGAATCTGCCGTCATAATAACATCGCTGTGTCCCGGCAGTAATTCACGTGAAAGGCAGAAGTGTTCTGGGCGAACACGTCTCACCATCTACGTCACTGATCATCAGGTGAAATCAAATCCAAGTTTTAGCCCTTAAAAATCGCTTTAAGTGTCATGATATAGTATTAAACTTGAATAACTGTATATGAATAAACAAAACATTTTTTTTTCTGATACTGTCGTCATCAATTTATTTTACGTTATAATGCCATCTATTAATAAAACTTTCAATTAACCTATACGGTTTAAAAATAAAGCATTAAAATTTAAACGTACTCTTCCCTCCCCCTCGCCATCTGATGGAGAATTTCAATACCTAGACGTCACAAAGAACAAACCCTCCATATGTCACGTCTCTAGGACCAGCGGCTTATGCTGTACGTTGATATATAGGTCAGTCTGTCGGTGAAGTCAGTCGGGATTTTGAGTTATATAAATACAGATCGAGCAAAGTACTGAAATGTTTGAAATATCCCACGCGTATCCTGAACATATTATTTGAAACCTTTCAGAGGCGTACGCTTATACGACATTAAGTGGCTCTTGTCACTGTCAAATGACATGTCATTTCGGCATTCGACGGCAACGCGGCTTTTATACCGTATGAAGTTGTGCTCATCCCCGTTCACCCCGAAATTATGGCAATTTGACGGTAATTACTATTATCGGATATTGCTTCACTCCATTTTCGTTGTGCGAACACGCATTCATTGTGTAATACGTGAAAATTTTATGTGTGAATTTCCTGATGAGGTTAAGGTCTTCTATCAAATTTAAACCCATTTAACTGTTTTCACACTTTATCGACCTGTAGCGGGATTTTTATGCTTTTCGTCGTCGCTACTCGCCCGCGTTTAACTCGTTATTCTGACTTTTGTAGCTCAAGCCTATCGAGAGTCAAACTTTTAAACGATTGTTCAGTTCCTTATCTCTACTGAATCATTTTAAAATAAAAAAATCTATGACGTAAATACTTTGTCGACAAAAACACGGCAAGATAGGGGGATTTCTTTTTCATCACCGGTCGAAAATGTGTTGAAATAGATGATCGCATAATGGGACAGACTAAAGCGAAAAGTACTTCATAAAATAAATTTAAGGGCAGTTATAAATAAAATCTCAGAAAATATAAATTTTAAACAAAAAATGTGAACAGTTGCAAAATCAATCTTTCCTCTATTCCCAATCTAAAAATAATCAAATCTATCCAACAAAAAAAAACAGTGTAATCAAAATGGCACATAGTTTCAACATAAATAAACTAGTTCAAAATACATTTCTCCCAATGTGGGTTTAAATTTTTTTGAGAACAAGCCTAATTTCCTTCCAACAAAAAACAACCATAAGCATCAACATCGTATCTGTATATAAATAATTACAGATGGTAACATAAAAAGTAACTAAAAAAAAAAAGTAAAAATATCGAAATAAGAAACTTCTTGTTTTTAGCAAATAAGATATTCCATAAGAAATTTCACTACTTATTGCTTTACTAGTAGCATATACGTGACTATTTAGCGGTAGAAATAATAGTTTTTAAGTTATATACTTTTTTCTCGAGAGGAGGTTGTATTAGGTACATTGAGTAGTAACGAAGATTTACAGGCTCAAAAGTTATTTTTACTATATGCCTTATTTTAGTTAGTAGTTAAAACTATGGGGACGTTCGTCCTCAAATTCCCAGTTAATAATATTTAAGAAATTTAGTCAAATGATCTGATTAACATTGACAGTTATTAATAGCAAATTCACACCCTAGCCTTAACGCGAGGTTCCCCAAGTTCGATTCTCAGACCACAGACGTAGTGAAAACAGTATGACAGTAAGGTTTTTCAACCCGCCTCACTAGCTACCGTCCTCAATGACTGTCTGCCTCCACAATAGCATTGCTATTTTCCGACAGTCGTCCATGTGAGATTAGATATATACTGTGGTAACACGCTTGATCATCTGCGGCTTCATTGTCACTTAACATCAGGTGGAATCGAAGTCAAATGTTGGCCAATAACCGATAAAAATAAAAGTATATATTAATATTATACAGTGTTCATAGTAAAAGTATAAAAATTAAGATAATGCGTATATACTAGATTTACGTTAATATAGAGTATCTAGGATAATCTCTCTTTAATATTTTGCTTTCACCTACAAGCAAAACAAATTTAGAATTTATGAAGTCTTTCAGTCTGAATCAGTCCAATGGTTAGGTACTGTTTAGGGTAATGCCCCTCAGGGCCACCTGTGACGTAAACGCCCGCTCTGACTTTGCAACGAATTTCATTTTTATTTCGAAACTCTCAAAGTACAAAGTAAAATGAAAACATGTAATTATAGTTAGGTATTTACTTTCACATCGATATACAAAAACAAATTAGGACACCCTGCGTGCATATATAGGCAAGCCCAAAGACAGCATACATCTACATTTTCAAAGTAAATGCTAGTGATTTTCGTAGCTCTTTGATGTTAGTCATTTTATCAAGGCATTCTACAAATTCTGATTTAGAAATTGTACTTCATATAATTGCTTTAATGTACTGAATATTGTTTTTTTTTTTAAATAAACCGTTAATTATTATGACAAAGAATCAAGTCGTGTATGTACTTATAAGTGTATATAAAATATAATTCTACTATTTTTAATTTATCTAGAATACAGTAAGAAACTGCGAAAGGAAATTTGTACCTTTAAGGTCGCTAACGAAATTATATAAATTTTTCTAACGAAAATGGGCTAATGATTAATTTATAAATTAAGTGACAATAAGGGTGTGAATGGTTAATCGTCCTCGCACAAAATACACTGATTCTTATAAGTTTGCATTACGAACACAGCAATACACAATACACTCATGAGTCCAATAAATTTTGTTGGATTACACGTGGCATTTAAGACTAAAACAACGTATAGCACTGATGATTTATAAAAACAACGTGGAACAAAATAAAGTCCAAGGACGTTTGGATGTAATAAAACAGACCATTACCCAAAGTAAACAATACTAAAGAAGCAGCCTTTGACATAAATCACATCTTGAATTACTGCAGCGAAGAGTAAAATAAATGTAAGGGAGAGGTGATGTTGCATAGAAGATAGCGTACTTCCGATGTTTAGGTAAAACATATAAATTGTGTAGAAAATAAATAGGTTATGGAATTATTGATTACTGCATATATAATTTCTTTGTTTTAGTTCCAATTTGTTTTTAACATACTCGTACTTAGTGACAAATGGATCAGTTTAAAATAAAATAGGGGATGAATAAGTGTTATCGGTTAGAGTAATGTGCTAGCATGATTTATCCTTATTATAAATTCTTTTATAATCTAATCTGTTTTTTAATCGTACTGACAATAGAGACTACATATTATATTTCCTATACGTAAAGGTACAGTTATTTGGTTTTTCTGTACGAAGTAATGCCACGCCTTTATTAAAATTGTTATATACATTTTTATAACATTCTATTCATTTCTAATTATTTTTACCATCACTTTTAGATTTTTTTTTACTAAATATGACTTTAATTTTAATACTAGTGTTAGTTGCAAGAAAAACCGTTGACTAAGACAAATAACCTCGCGACGTTTATGAGTTTTCCGGTTTGCTTTATTTTGTGCACAAAACAAGTGAAGAAAATTATTATTTCACGCTCATGAAGAAACGGTAATACATTATTTTACAATTAAATTGATTCTTAATTTGGCTAAAAGCTCTTAAACGTGAGACAGATTCGTTGATTGCATCTTTTAAAATAATTGACATTCTTAAATCATTCTATTTGATCTTTACTGTACTGTAAATTTATGAAAGAAATATGCATACCGTCACCTTATAACGTAAAGCATGCGCAGAATGTTTCGGATAAACGCTAATCTAACTTCTTAAAGTTAATATAACTTTGCTTGTTTCGTATTCGCACGAACATATTTTAGGAAGCCATGAATAATTTCACGAACACTGGCATCGAAAAGTAAATAAAATGAGCACAAACTTCTTAAACAACCATGACAGATTACAACTCTATACTCTGTTCTGATTCATGATCCTTATTTTTCAAGAAATCCGAAATCCTAAATATTTCTTTGAATACAATACATCACTTGTTTCATAATATAATTAAATAAGATAATAATATATCAAAAGAATATAAATCAAGATTTTATATTCAATCTACGTCGAATTAATTGCATATCCGGTGCCAGTTGTACTGAAGTTATTTTCAATTTACATCATTGATATACGTATTCCGAGGTGAATTTAGACCAACATGGTTACGACGTCCATGACGAATATATTGTGCTGCAGGTATACTAAATACTGGACTCACTGTTACCCTAGTATGCTATCATTCTCTTTCTTAGCGTAGAACAAATAGGCTGATTGTTTCATCTTCAAACCTTGAAGTATTATCGTATAGTTTAACGTTATAATAAATGAAATTCGTAACCAAGTAAAACAAAATTTTGCCACAGCAATACAATCACAAAGTCGTGCTGTAAAAAAATAGCATTTAAATATGGTGAGTGCCGTATTATACTTACCATCAAGAAAAAATATATATATTCACACGAAAACATAAGAAATTACTCTGAAGAAAAACCAATCTGCGTCTAGCTATTATCAACTAGCTAAAAACAATTTCGCCCGTGTTATTACCAGATGACATAAAACTTTGTTGGATGAATAACAGTGGTCTGAATGTTTGCGGTAAAGCGAGGAACGTTTTATCGTCTCCTTTTCTACACCAATGTTATACATTTTAAATGAAAACGTAAAATGCGTGTCTTGTGAAGAACCTAAAAATTATTTTATATAACAATTTTTACACTCGATTTTCGAAAGTCGAAAACAAAACTTCACGTCATGCAGACAAAAAATATAAAATTCGTTGCGATATATGTTGGTAATGGTGAGTATAGAAAAATAACAAATATTTATGATTATTACATATTATACCTGTACGTTACTATGTTAGCACGGTATTCATACATTTCCCCGAGATGGGGTTGACGGGTCACGTTCTCCGTCCCGTCGACCACTGAGAGGGTATGGGCCTTGAAAGGCCCGAGAGGGGCCTGCTCTGTGGGAGTGAGCATCGCTGGCGAATCTGCGGAAGTATGCGTAAGCATTCCCGGGACTTCGCCATAGGCGGAAGATGGAGAACTGTGTGGGTTTAGTCGGTGCAAGTCCGACATAACCTGTCCTTGTCCCTGCGAAGGCAGGTATGCGAAGGGATTTCCCCCACGTAAAAAAAAAACGGTATTCATACATTTCATGCCAAAGTGTATTTAGACACATTTCCCTGCGGTATTCTTAGGTTAGTGTAGCCGATAATTTGTTTATAAATTCTTACCAATGGCAAACTGTGTTTGAAGAGTATGCATTTTTTAAGGTGCTAAGTTTTAAGTAATTATTATAGATAACACATGGTCAATTTTTTAATACATAAATTTGTTTGCTATTCTTCACAACTTGGTTGATCATAAATCTATCAAAAGTAAAAAAAGAGGTTGTATATCTTATTCTATTCTTAAATACAATACTGGCCACGGAGAATAAGAAATGAAGAGAAATATTTAGTAATTACAGTATGCAATAAAAGAGTCGAAGTAAAAACCATGCTATGCGAGAGTATTACGCTGATTATCATAATGTTATCAATCTTGCTTTTAAATTATATTTGTTGTATTTATTTAATTTTGGTAAATTTATACATCATATATTTTCAGTGTAGTTATTGATCAAGTTACTAATATTATTGATTTTGTGGGACTTTGTACATGAGTTTGTTGAAATGATTTTGAAAAGTAGGGAAGCCGCCTTACATTGTGCGAGAGAACGAGGACTGTGGAACAGTAGTGGATTTTGCTAAAAAGGTTTCTCAGCAATGTTTAAAGTATACAAGTAAGTATTTTTATTTGTTTGAATCAAGATGCGTTCTTAATATTAGTGATAGGTAAATGGATAAGAACCCACAACAAATAGACGTAACTTTAACGCATTCAGCACAATGTAAACTGTTAAAAGACACCCGCATGCCCTGTCTAGATTGATGTCTGTATTAACCTAAAACATTATAGAAAATTTACTATCAAAGAATTATATTTGCAGAAATGTTTCTCCTTATTATTATTATTAGTAAATTTTCCTCTTTATCACCTACTACATACTTATGACGTAACAAATTATAAATAATACAATTATTCAATACATTAATACCCGAAAATATTGTAAAAGTACTATTCAGAATCGAAATGTTTCAAAATCATTATAGAATGCAAATATTTTTTAAGACTATGAGTTATAGAATAAAACTTACAAATACGAAATAGGCCATCCCATTTTTAGAAAATAAAAATGTAGCCAACAATACCCCTACGGAGAGTCCAATTATTCTGCAAATATATTTAAATACCTTTAATATTTTAACCCTATACTTGTATGCAATAAAGTTTACTTTAGTTTTACTATAATATACAATATAATTTCCTATGTGACGTATGTATAAACATAAAAGTTTTATGTGCCGTATCTATGCCATAATGAATACCCTAACAATTAATATCTGTGGTAAGTAGTTAAAGTTCCGCAGTTATACCTACTACACGAACTCTCGCCGCATTTTGATTAATCACTGCGGAAGGTAATATGGAGCTGGAATATTAGTTTTATTCAATTAAAAATATATAATTTGTTCTACGGGTACTACGAAATTATTATATGGAAAAACGACGTGACACTGGTTTTATATCTAGATTCATTAAAAGTAGGTAGGTTCATTTGGTAATATAATGGCATAATTTCATGGCTTTATTTCCAGTAATAATACTTATGAGAATTAAGGTATTCCAGGCGAACACGCTTCACAATCGACCTCATTTAAAATTGAAATGTTATGTTAGCTAATTGAAGGTAAAAGAAGAGAAGGATATTTAGTTACTAATGTGAATTACACCTAACAATGTGATATTGTGATGTTTACATAACACTTACATATCATTAAAACATCAACCTCAGTAGTATCGTTTTCTATAGCGCTATTCAAAAATAACTGAATAGACTATTTTGTTCGATCTATTTCTACATGCATTTAGTTTCTTTCAATCATCTTCCACAAATCGTGGCATAATCTGTCTGCTCAAGGAGCATCTTTTTTTCATTCTTTTGTTTAAATGTGGTCTCGACTGCAAACACGTCTACAAATATAAATTACGCCATCTCTTTCTCTCTTACTCTCTGTTGTTGAAAGGATTAGTACTTTTTGAAGACATTTGTTAACAGATTAAGCGCCATATCAGCCACCGGTATCTGATAGTGAAATATATGAAAAAAAAATGTTGTTGAAATATTCTTATTATGAATTATGATGTTAAGAACACAGTAATGATGCGGAACCTCTAACAATTACTGAAAATGCCATGAGCAGTGGCGAAACGCGTTGAGATTTTGCCGTAGTATTAATGTTTGCGTTTTAACAAAGCGGAAATTAATTATTTGTTTCATCGAGTCATGGTTTTCTACAAAGTAACGATAGAATCAGTAAATTATATCTATGTTATTATAGCTAAATCATTTTACTTAAAATCTGCTCTGATATGAAACAAAGGCCGTAATGACCACACCTTTACGTGGCCAAATTTATGGAGTAAATTTTAATTTATCGACAGCGTGATACACGTTGCCTCTAAACAGCACGCGCCACCTGAACGGGGTTTGCCTTGAAAATTTTCGTTGTGTTTAACGTCTTAATATAGGAGGTATTAACCTCATTATTTCGAACGTATGGTATAGATTTTGCCCGCGACAATTTTTTATACAGAGCTAATTAGGTTAGCGAAATGTTCATTCGTGACCAGCTTGCCGATCGTGTCGCTAATAAGAAACTCGCCTCGTGTTATTACTCCGCTTTACATAGTTGGTAAGCGACTTAATGCCGTTACACGATATAATACAGCGCAGAATTTTCTAGAACTCAACTCTTGTTATATCACAATTATATAGTCAAAGTTTCATTTTAGCACCCAGAATAGCGTTCGAAGTTATTTTAAGTAAGAAGGAAGCTCTTAGTGTTGGGATAGCGCAGACAATAATGTTATAGTAAAAAGGAATATCTGCATACAGAAGTCATGTGAGCATCCTTTCAGTAGGTATCGTGAAAAATAATACTTAAGAGAGTAGTTTAGAAATCTAATAGAAAGAGAAAATAGATGCAGATAATAAAAAGTTAGTTTCTTTTGTGATATTAATGTTAATTAAAATTCAATTTTTGATTTTTTTCCATCGTCCTTCGATTGGTTTTAACATCCATTATTAGTTCATGTCACACATCCAAATAACAGATACTTAACTTACTCAATGCTTATCAATATTGTAGTATAAGTTATATACGTGTTGTTGTTTTCTGTTCGATTTGGTCACCGTATTGTACATACGATTTAGTTTGTCGGATAATCGCTCTATTGCGTGTGTAGCAATGAGTTCTTACGTTGGGCACCGCTAGCTATAATTATGTTTATCGAGTCCGGACTTCGATTTGTGTAATTTAACCTTAACTTCTATTCTAATATAAATTACTTAAAAGAACTTTTTTCGTAGTTTGGTATGATTGTTTTCTATGCACTATGTATATATATATATATATATAT
>DWQX01001167.1:0-30538 GCA_018245475.1 Pharmacophagus antenor | reverse complement strand
TTCGTTGACGGATACTGTTGTGAGTTCAGTGTTCTTGTTAGATTTGCCAATGCCCATTGAATTGAGAAACTTCCACGTATCTTTTAATGAGCTATTTAAAATATTATGGATGCAGCAGCGTTTTGCTGCTCGCACCCTTTGATTACACCGATTCCTAAGAGACTTAAATTTAGCCTCATTGAGCTCACAACGATTTCTTTTGAATTTAAATAAAGTTGCACAGTATTACGTGTAGAATTTAATTTTAATCATCTTTTCATCAAAAACTTCAAAGTATTCTTATAATTATCTTGATTGAAATGTGTTTTTAAAAAGCTGTTAGTTTGATTATTTGGGAGTGAAATAACAGGTCATTATTTCTTTCATCGTTAAAACGAATGGCAGGGATCTTTGGTCATTGCTTAAAATTACTCGAAGTTTTATATTAACTTACTCATATTGTTGTTGTTATTGTGAAATGTTGTTTAATAATATGACAATGTATTATTTAAATGTCATGATTTGTTACAATGTTTTCATTAATAAAAATACCTCATAAATAAACTTAATGATATAGTGATGCAACCAGTGCTTAAAGGAAAATCCTGTACTATAAGCATCAGAAGCCTTCCAGTTTCGCTAAAAATTGTCTAATTCAGTGTATTACATAGTATTTTTAGATTACCTCAGTCTATCTATGTATGTATGTTTGTGTGTGTGTGCGCGTGTGCGTGTATGTTAGGTGTGTTTATGCGTGAAATATGTATGTAAAAGCGAGTTGAGATCATATCACGTGGCAGATGTGTATTTCTGTTTCTTCATATGTGAGTTGTTGCTCTCTAGCAGAGAATGTAAGAAAATAATTACTTTCTTACATTCATATTTATGTTTTGTATAGAAAGTAAATAACGTGTCAGAAAATATTAAAATATTAAATGATGTTTTGCAAGTAACGTTTTCAGAATGATTCACCTTTTCTGTGAGAGTATGAGAAGGCGAGCGTTAAGTGGCGGCGGCGTGTTGCCTTAAAATTGTTTGAAAAAAAAAACAATTGTCTCACTGTTACAATTTCACAATACTCATAGTTTTTTTCATAGGAAATCGGTACGATTTACAAGTACAGACCTTTAGTACTGCTCGCTATGCACATTCCAGTTTTAATAGATGGGAATTTAATGATCACCCAGGCTTTCCTGGCACAGCAAACATTGGCACAACGCGTAGTATACTATTAAAAATTGTATAAGGAAAAATTGTATACATGGCTTCGATTTTTAAAATAAGCATTTAACACTAGGTTTACGGGACGCATCATTTTGATTCTACAACGTTTATTAAAACTTTCACTATACTTATAAATGTCCGAATTTTCAGTTTTTTTCTACTTTATGGCAACATTGCTTTATGTTTCTTTTCTCTAAAAAAGGAAATATAAGGTTTAATGTGCGAAATTACTAAAAAGGAAACTACGAATAAATGTCCGTAAACCCAGTGTTAATTACAAGTTAGAACTATTTATTTGAGCCAACGTAAAACTTTAAAATGGTTCATTCACGAGTTGTTCAATACTAAAAATTTCAAATTCGGTTACAAACCAAAAGTTCGGCTAGAAACTATCACAAAATATTTATATTATTTTATTAAAAAAAGAAAAAAAAACTTAAAAATAGGATAACAGAAAAGATAATATTTGTGCGTGTAAATTTCAGATTTTCTGTTACAATTCCGATGGTTCTTATTTTATAGAGGTAAAAATAAAAAAAGGAGGAGAACGAGATATGGTACCTGTTAGTAATTTATGTAAAAATTGTATTTTCTTATTAAATTTTATTAGAGACGATTATTTATTTTCTTATTTCTTTAGTGAAAAGTATTCTAAATCGAAAGTTTTAAAAGCTCTGAACGAATTTTTATTTAAAATACTGAATTCTCTTTTGTATTATTAGTGGTTCGTATTACTCTTTCCACGTGACCTCGACTCATTAAAGAAATCTCGACTGAATTTAACAAACACTGACCGTGTGAACAGTATTACTTTATTATATTTCCTCATTAGGAGTTCATACTGATATTCAATTTAAATTTTAATTAGAACAAATATTCTGTTTACGGTAAATGTTCTAGAATTTAATGGAAGTAGTAATAATCATTTAAATTAATATACTATGAATCAATTCCATTTTATAATAATCTATACACAAATTTTTCCTTTTCTAATTTAGGAACAAAAACTTTGTTAACTTTTTCCAATTCACTTTACCGTTTATGAAGCACAAAAACATGTATTTACAATTTACAATGATTATTTACATTTGTACTGGAAAAAAATTAGTTTCTTCGGATGCGGACTAAGACTTGCCCTCGATTTTATCGTATGTTTAGTGACAATAAGACCGTAGATGATAAAGCGTACAACAATGCTGTTATGGCGGGAGATTGACATTGAGGGTGGTAGCTAGCCAGGCGGGTTTGATAAACTACCATCATCCAGACTCCATTACTAATGTGGTTCGGGACTTGCGCGTTACAAGGCAAGCGGATAAACCACTGTGCCAGAAAGGCAGTAGGTTAAGATAATGATTAAGTTTTTCTTATGTTATTATGAATAAAGGCTCTCTCAAATAGGATAAATAATATAAAATTAACACATGACGAAGTTGCCTTAACACTAGCAAAACACTGAAAACGTAAGGTATTAGTTAATATTTGAACGACGTCATAGAAAACTTTTTCAAAATATGTAAAGACAACAAACACAAAGCACTTACAGAATTTTATCATGAATATACGACAGACTAGCGGACGTGTTAAAGGTGTGATGCAGACGTTGTTCGTAGGACAATCGAATAACAACCCCTTTATCTAACAGGAATCCAACAATTCGTGACGGAAACAAATTACTATAAAAAAGGAACCTCAGGTGTAAAGTAGTAATAACATTTTCTTTACACCCTACTCATATTATACGCTTGTACGTAAAAACGCTTCTGTGTTGTATTACGAAATGAAAGATAGTCGACAAACTCTAACAACAATAGCGCACTCGATTAAAATATCACTGAAATAAAGATAATTTATTACTTACGGATACAAAATAGAAAATATCATTTATCCTCTCTAATATCTAGATTTATTTATTGTTACGCCGCGTTTAGTTAAAATAATTCAATTCTTTGAAAATTTATATTATTTCTCTGTGTATTTTGTAAAACTCACGAATTTGCAAAACTTCACATATACACAACCGTGTAACAAAATTGAACGTGAAATTGCAGAAAATAAAAAGGGAAAATGAAACGGAAACTGTAGTTCACTGACGACATAATATTGAAGCAGTGAAAGCATCACAGATCCATATAAACATAACAAAGAAACATTCTTTATTTGTAATCATTTCTTCTATTATGCAACAGAATACTAATCTAATGTGGGGTGCTTTTTGAGAATAGAATTTCTCTAGTACTAACACAAGAAATATAAGTTTCAAAGAATTTCTTGGAAACTAAGATTTCAATACTTTGCAACTTAAAAATACAATCAAAAAACAGATTCTTTATGAACTTGTATAGAGGTACACAGGATTTAAACAATGTGTACGCTCTTTTTCAATAGAAATTATATCCGAATTCGAAATCACAAGGCGAATCATTTATCAATTACGATTAAACAAGCTTATTGATCAGGATCATAATATAAAAGAAAATATCGATTGATTAATTATTCGATAAAAAAATGAAAAGTATACGTACTTTTAATTTCGATAATCGTTACTGATTTTGCTGTAATACCCTTCAGGCCGTGTCTGAAGATTGTGTAAAGATGACGTGTAAAGACCTTTACTTAACAGATACTACATAGTAAAGAGTATTTATAAAGAATATTTTGTTCAGCTTTTTTATAAATTAAAATGCGTGTAAATCGGGCTGAAAGCAACGTCAAAAGAAATTTACAAGCCGGAGCCCCCTGAGGCCTTCCAGCGCGCTCTCATCATTTAGACTTACTATGTAAAACACAATATTTATTTTTATTAACCACCCTAATGAATTGAAAGCTCGAAATGTGATTCCTTTACATATTACAGCCATCTATCATTTTAGTACATTCATCAGAATAATTACAAATTTTCGAAATACTTGCTTGTTTTTAAGATGTCTTCTAAAATAATAGAAACCTACTGAAAGTAATAGAATATAACTCAATTTCAACTTTGAAATTGTAAAACTGAAATTTAGAACTTTTACAACATTTTCCAAGTAATTTAATACTAAACAATTTGTCTAATTACATAGCAATCAATATTCAAGTCACCGGCTGTTATTTAATAACAAAGAAGTTAACACGATACGAGATAACGAACCTCCGTAGTACTTAACCACGGAGATTTTTATTTCTTTCAAGCTGATACCTGTTATAATAGTACCCTTGCGGGACTAGCTTAACCGGGGATTGAGCCCAAAGCTAACAAATTTAGCTGGTGATTTCGTTACCAGTTATACCACACACACAGGGGAAATAAAACATATAAAAATAGAAATATATAACAATAGAACTAAAACTCACTCTTAAGTGCAACTAACTGTATTCCACTGTTAAAATTTTATAAATAATAAATATGATACACGAAAACTTCAAATATTAAAAAATAAAAAAAAATATAATTTTATAAGTTTGACAGATACGTCTTTACTTAACTCCCCCTGCATTCTCTTCGAATGTCAATCGAATCGAATATCAATTTAGAATTTCAAAATGGGATGCCAACAGAAAAAGTGCCAGAATAATCTGCCTGCATAGTGACGAGATTGTATGAATTAGTTCTATCTTAGTATACTATGACAGCTACTTTTCCGCTTCCCATTACCATGCAATAATTAATCTGTAAAATAATTTAACATTCTACCTGTGTTTATAATATAAAAAACAAGATAGACAAGAAATAATATCTATATATGGTTATCATATTCTCAAAACGGGAACTGTTCGTACGAACAAATTGGATTTGCAAGGTTGCGATACGTACCTACATTTTTCTTTATTCGAATAGAAAATGAAAAACGAAACAAAGAGAATGTTTATATAGGACTACATTGCACTAGGTATCTTTAGATGTCGACTATTTAAATCGAAATACAAGGATTAGTGAAGTTTCATAGGCTTCAGTGGGGTTTGTTTTACCCCGTCTGTCTAGCTGCCTAATGACAATCTGCCGCCATAACAGTATTACTGTTTGCCGGCAGTAACATATGTGGGAGCCAGAGGAATACGCTTTACCATTTACGGGTCCTTATTACTTAACATAAGGTGAAATCGAGAACTCCACTACTACTTTGACCCGGGACCGTACCCGGGACCACCGCGTTGCAAGCAAGCAAGTAAACCACTACTCAACGGAGGCAGTCACAATTATATTGATTTTTATAATTAATGCAGAACTCACATACTCTGTTTTTAGTCATTACTTTAGTGTAATAAATATGATTGATTTGAAGTCTCCTGTAAAGAACAATACTCAAAATAAATAAAGATAAAACACTAGTATTCTATTAAAAACGCTTTAGAAGCTTAAAATAAAAAGTAATAACTTAAACATAAATCAAATAAAGTAGCAGAAGGTTAAAAATTCTGCATAATTAATTAAGTCGCACTTTAACATTGTTTAAATATTATTCTTCAGAACAAAATTTTATCTTGGAATTGAACACCATATTTCAGATTGTTAAAGGAGTGGCTAACGTCTGCGAGGAGTAGCTAGCATAAAGTACCTAACTTATATTTTCGTTACGACATAGTATTGTCTGCGAGTTTTTAAATATGCATAAAAGTTTTCCATCAAGATGAAGGGAAATGTTATTTTATTATTATTAGTTCTCTCTACTTAATAACACTAAAAAAATAACAACTTATATTTGTTTTGTGTGTTTGAAGTAATATTTAATATCAGATTCCTGTAATGTCTTTACTGCAAGGACGAAAAAATAATCCGGTATGAGTCTGTAGATGATGCGAAACTACTTGTGTAAAAAGACATTCAACCCGTCAAGGCTTTTAGTACTCTGGGGTGCTATGGACATATGTTAACGCACACTCATTATACATAGCAACCTTATTTTCAGCAGCCAAATGTCCTTATCTCATAAAATAACTAACAGTAGTTCAAGTAAATATGGATATAACTGTTTGTGATAATAGGATAGTCTGTCGGGTATTTATTATTACAGACAGCACTGTGTTTGAAAACCCATTTAGATAGGAATTACATGTCATTAAATGTAACACATAATTATCTCTACGAAATGCAGCGTTTTATTAGTAATAACTTATATAAATTTTATAATACTAACGTTTCAAGTAATACAAAATATTATAACGTTTACTACCATAAAAGTAAACTAGTTCCAATGTGTCATTATGTTTCAATATTAACATTATCTACTTGTAAATTATAACATTCTTTTTTTTATATTCAATGTAACGAAATAGTGTTTCGTTCTCACTTAGATTTTCATCGTAGTGCGGATAGATTAAATAGGTTTGAACGTAGGAGTGTAGATTAGTTGAGCGTAGAGAGCTTTAACAGCGCCGTAGCTTCTACGTTATTACATAGCAAGGTAACGGAAATACGGAGGCGTTGAGAGGTTACAATATTTTCACTGTACATTCATCGAAATATACATGCCAAACTGAAAATTTTATACCAAAAAAAATAAGCAAAGTAGGTAGTACGTAATAAAAATCGTTGTTATTAAAATAACTATAAATTTAAATAAAATATGTTTCCGAAGCGTGTTAGTAAACTTTTTACATTATAAAACGGAAGTTCCCGATTCGATTTTGAAGCTGCAATAATATTATATGGGACAGTGGTAAAGTTTCTTAGAACCCACTTTATTAGCTACTATTTTCAACATTAATCTACCCCTATAACAACATTGCTCCATACATATCAATACATTGACAGTCATACATACGGGAACCAGAGTATTATGAGCGACAACGCTTCACCATCTATTTCATTATCACTTAAAATCATATGATATTTAGGTAGAATATTAGCCTATTGGCGATGGATAATGAATAATAGTATTAATATATTAAAAAAAAAAATTTCGGTTTAAGATTGGAGTTCCATTAAAGCCTTCCATTAATTTAATTAATCATCTAAAAGTTTAAGTAATACCGCAAAGATTAACATTACAAAAAGAAAATTTTATGTATGGGATTGATTTATAATAATATTTAAAATACTCGTAAACGAAATTCTTCATTGTTAAATTTTTAATTACCATGACAATTTGATTCTCTTTAGCAGAATAAAATTAAAATGTCGACTAAATTGCAAAATTATGCTTTTAAATTAACAATTTCATTATGTACACGAAAACTTCTAATCGTGAAGTCCTTTTTCGTTTCAAGGGTTTTAAAAAGAAGTACATGATAATTTTATAAGCAAAAACAGCACTAAACAAAAAAATTAAAGGGAATATTTACTAGGCACATCCAATTAAAAAAAAAAAACTCGATCTAACGTTTCGGTCACGAAAGGCCGGAAATATTTTGTTCGCTTAATTCTGAACGATATAAATATTTACCCACTTCTTCCAAGTTCCCACCGTTCGTTAATGCCCGGGGCTACATCATTTGAAAATTGGGAAGTTGAAGTTTGTATTGTAAAAATAAAAATGTACGCAGCCTTCGACAACAATACTCTAGAATTGCTTTTCTCGACGTTTTATGCACATGTATTGATAAATTTTGAATCTCGGCAAATAATGTACATCGGAGCATGGATTTTTATAAAAAAAATAAGAATATATTAAAAGTATATCGAAGTATTTGTTGACAATTTAGACGTTCATACGTACTCAATCCCGCGGACATTAAACGGAGAGCACTAGTTTTACAACAACACTATTTTTAGTACAATTTAAAAGATTTTACACATTTCATTATTGTATATATTATTACTAATAAGTCAATAATAATGAAATGTTATTGTTCAAAGAACGGCATAACCATATATTGTACGTATGTAATAGTACAAAGATATCAAGACGTAAGCTTTTACGTCATTATATCGATTATTTTAACGTATATTACCAATGTTAGTGCCATATCGAAACTAAGAAATTCTTTCCTGAAAGTACTTCAATACTTGAAATTTTTTTTTATTTAAAAGCTTCAACATTATATGGCTTTATTTAGAACACCAAACAATATAAAATGCTTTAGCGCCAAACGCTACAAGAATGTGACAAATATCCACTCAAAATACTGCTTATTCACTTTGTTGATATAATAAATTAAATTAATGTAGGTGTTTTGAATATGTACTGAAATGTATTTAAATAAGTTATATCGAAAATATTTTTAATTTAAAGGTAAAATGGGCAATTGTTTTGTACAAATATTAGAAAAATATTACATAAGATTCATTAATAAAGTATAAAATATATAAATATAATATATAATCAAAATAATTATGTCATTGTCGAACAAGGTATATAAGAATTCAATATTTTTATGCTATCTATATAGTAGTATACTGTCGCTAGTTTTAGTGAAAACAATTTTATGGTGTAAATAAATGAATACTTTACAGCTACATGCTCAGTTTTTATAAATGCCTTCATATAATGTTAAAGCGTGTATAATGATAATGTAGGTCACGTTTGCTTTGCCATCATTCATCATTATCAAACCGTGTTATTTATACAACATTTACGTACTCGTAATTATGAAGTTTAAGTACTCTATTTTATTCACAAATAAACAGAATTGAGTATTATAATCTATTATCATAATCATGATATATAAGTTATTACGTTGAAAATATACATCAGATTATATAACTGTAATAAATTGATAAGATCAAAAAGAAAGTAATATTAATAGGTTTAAAGATACATATAGATATTAAAAAAATAAATAAGAAAGGCCTGATTGCTCTAAGAAATACAGTAAATCTAAAGACTTATTATTCTGTTAAATAATATATAATCAGTATTTTCATAGTGTGTTTAACCAATTTTTAAATAATAATTTTAGCTCTTGGAACAGACAAAGATTTAATACTAAAATAATTAGTAGTAAACACTAGTAAATACTAAAATTTAAAAAAAAAAGTCAAACCAGAATATATAAAAATCAAGGGTATTTATAGAGAACCATAATGTTTTTTTAATAATTCATGTTATATATTCAATATTCATTTAATAATCTGAACAAAGTTATTACCCGAAATACCATATTTCATGTATCAATCTCACGCTGAATATACTCATATTTCCTTACACTTTGTTTTTGAACTAAGTTACAAAGAACATTTAACAACAAATATCGACAGCCAGCGGGACGTAGGATAAAAAATCAACTTTCATGAATACAATATTTCAAACGAAATCATAAAAACATTTGTCACATCTCTCTATATCAATTTTCACAAGTATTCTTAGTGTGTTGCTTTGGGACGTTTTGACCATCAAACGAAAGAGAGAGAAAAAATCACGTTAATAACTTCAAGATTAAAATACCACAATGGAAAATGTTCTCTGAATAAATGCTATTATTGTTATTCGCCTCGTCATGTATTCTGTGATTAATGATATGATATCATAAATGAATCACTTTGAACTCCATCATGAAACCGAAGCATTGTTAAAGAAAACCATTTACGTTCTTAACCGTGTTGCTCTTTGTTGTACCAGGTACAACCAAATAGCTATTTTTGGACTGATACTATTTAAAAATAAAAAAAAATATTCACTTCGTCAGTTTCTATAGCGCAATGGTTTACTACCTTGTAAGGTCGAGTTGTTGGGTTTGATCGGGGGAGAGAGTCCTATATGTAATGTGGATGAATGTAGAGTATTCCCAAATCTGCCTGAACAACTACCATCCTGACATCAAACAGTTCAAATAATTAAAAATGTTAAATACATTCCAATACATACTTGAACACTTTCTGTTTTCATTATTATATTTGTTATATAGCGTAATTTATTGTCCCAGTCATAAATAATAATTATTTTATAAAAAAAATAATTTCGGTTGATAAAAACTGAAAAAAATAAGACATTGTATTAACAGAAATAATTAATGGGCGTACAATCAGTCTTCTCCTCAACTCGTTATTTCTTTTTAACTTGTCACAGTTAAAAGAAATAATGAGCCTACGTCCTCTGTACATTTGATCCGAAAAAAAAGAATCGTTATAATAACGAAAATTAAAAAAAAATTGGAACAGCCAAAATCTATAATTTTACGACCATTAGGTAAGAAATTTAAAATTTCACAAAATTAACCTTGAGGTCTATTTCCAACCACGAAAAAAATCAAGAAAATTAGGTCGCTCTTTAAATAGTTTTGCTGGTCATACTTAAAAATGAACAAAATAAATATTGTCAGAAATAGAACCTATTTCTTGTTGTTGGTTACAAATAATGATAAATGGTTTGTATGTATACTTTAGACTATGACTTATCGAAGTATTCAACTAAATGAAGGTTTAATGATAATAATTTCTGCCACTGTCGTATGCAACGAATGAAATCCAAAATAACTGCAAAAATTTTGAGGTATACATTAAATAACCTATTTGAAATGTAAAAAAAATGTCTGTACTGGACAACAAGGAAATCTATGTTTTTATAACAAAAAATATTGCTATATTACGTTACTACATCATATACTCCACGTAAAATTTTTCATAAATCATGGGACCATATTTAAATGTTTTTCAAATTATAATACATAAAAATAAAATATTTGAGAACAGTAAATTCGACAACCGTATAAATTGCCATTTAGATGTATAATTTTCGTGGCCATGTTATCTTCTTTAATTGCTATTTACCTTGGTATAAGACAGCGGCACGTGTAACCTGTACCGTTCGATCAACTTTTAATGACGATAATTAATGTTGTTCGTTTCTGATACCGTTTTATTTTTATGTATCTCATGTCTTACGCTGTGTACATTTTTGTAACGAACATATCGTTGCATTTGTTTAAAAGTTCCTTATTTCGTTTTTATTATATCTTGTTTTGTTATGTTTCATTTACATCTCAAATTGAAACAAAATTATAACATTCTGTTTTTTATTCTCTATTCATATACAAATTTTATTTTTTTTTCTATTTATAAACTTTTTGCTACCAGTCGCAGCAATTATGATGTAAAGCATAACTTATTATTATTTGTGAGATTCAGAAGCTTTGATAATATTGGATACAGAAATTTCGCTACACATTTTACGTCCGCAAACATGCGCTCCCACTTTAACGTAAACAAATTTGAAATTAAATCAAGCATAAAAATACACACTAAGCATGCGCCGTCTTTTTAGCAATATACATTTATGATTGAATTGAACACAAATGTATATACTTTTTCTATAAATATTTGCAATGTAAACATTATACTATTTTTTTTATCATATATGTTTTATCGAAACATTATTTTTGTGTATTTTTTTTATTCTGGTTTCATAACGTAATTCTCTCTCGACAGAAATTACTTCTATCATTGTGTTGCAAGCAAATATTTCAGTCATCTACAAAAAGCTTACAGACGGAAGTCTACAACTAGAAATAATTGAAATGTCTGACACTCGTATTAATAATTTTCTTGTACCTAAATCCGTTTTAGAAATCGTAGCAATTCCCTCGACAAATTCTACAAAATAACAGAAAGAGATAACGTTATACAATTTTAGTGCCAAATGCATTACAAACCCCAATCGGAATAGCCTGTACCCTAGTACTTCTTCGATACTTTATATATTTTATGTGCACATACACAAGAGGTTGGTATAGTCATATCGATTGTTGACGTTTTCTATGACTTACGTAAATTGAAATTAATATACATAGGCATACATAGGTAATCTATTTAAGAATCTCTTTTTTATACCACTAAGTAAGGTAGGTAAGCGGAGCGTTCGACTTTTGCATAATAATCAGAACTTAATTAAACCCTCATTGAGGTCGCTCTCATAGAAGTTTATTCCTAAAGTTAATTCAATTTCACACGATGTTAAGTAACAAGCCTGTAGATTGTGAAGCGTGCTTGCCTAGAATATTTTCCCTCTCATATGTATATCTGACGGAACATAGCAAAGCTCTTATTGTGGTAAAATGATAGAGTGGTAGCTAGCCAGACGGTCTCGAAAAATCCTATCATCATTCAAAATGTAAAAACCATACATTCATTAAATATGCATCGACATATTTTTTTCTACGATTTCCACTGCTATCATCACGTTCTGCAACCAAGGCAATAACTCTTACTACAACGTTATAAGAAATTTACTATTTTACTTTGCAAGTCTAATTGGATAAAAGTTAATAATATCACGTCAATTTTATTATGTTACCAGGAAAAATCACATTGTTTTAACATTTATCCATCTCGCCGAAAGAACATTTATGACTCCGGGCTAAAACGCTTATGAAGCAATATTTTCCTGCAATAAACTACATTTTATGGTAAAAAGGTTGCCAAAATTGCAAAAGTAGACGGTCCACACCTTCCTGGAGCCGAAATATAATAAGCAATTTTTTAAAAAGTGTTATAAAAACACTTTGAGGAATAATATAAGAACAACTTTTGCACTAGAATATGAATAATTTTTGGCGTAGAAAACTTATGATTCAATTAATTGTTATGTATTCCATATTGTGTCTATAGAAAATAGAAGAAAGTTTTTGTATTTTGAAGTGTGTAATGTGTGCATACATTGAGCATAATTTTTTTTAATAAGCTGATGTTTGGTGTCATATATATGTACAACTTGATATTCATAAAAAAATAAATATCTGTAGAATACCTAATAATAGCAGATTTCCTCACTAAACATTACCTTTTTTTAAAAAAAAATGTGGGTGAAACCTGTAACCGCTATCCAGCATGTCAAGCTTGCAGCATATCAATAGTACAAAATGTACAATTTCATCGAACGTCATGTTCGTTTCCAGCTAGAGTGCTTTGATATAAAATATCAGCAAAAGTACTGTGTCACTAAGACAAATGAGCCATGTTGATGATTAGGAAGAAGCAAAAAATAAAATAAAATGAAAAACTACCTGCTAACTTTAAAAGACTAAGGTTAAAATGAGCCGTGGACTACTTTAGATTTGTATCTCTTTTAAAAGTGGTCTTGTTAAAATGTCACCAAGCCGACTGCTACGAGGCCTTTGTTTGTTCTAGACAAAAGATGTTGCAACAGGTATTCCGTTGATATTATATACAGACTTTGCATTGCCTACGATTTGCATCATTGTTTTTAAATATCCTTAATACAAAAACCGGATATGAAAATAAATCAGAAACACTTTTACATTACAATTTTTTTAATTGATTAAGGTTTAATCTTATTTTGCATTTAGTAACTGTTTGATAAAATCATAAAAAGCAATTGGAGAAATATAGCCTGCTCCAAAAAGCATATAGCAAGAAACTTTTAACAGAAGTATTTAAATAAAAATAGATACATAATATCTGGCGACTCGCCTTTATTTTTCACTTTATTGAAACCATGAAAATATTTTTTTTTCTAAGCTACAAAGGATAATTGAGAAAGAAGTACAATGTATATTATTATTTTACATATAAATAAAATAAAAACTCACAATAGTACTACAATTGCTAATAAAATTCCAGTACTACGTACAGTTGCGAAAAAAATACATTGAACATAATAGATACTTAGTCGTAATTTTTCGAGTTAGAAAAAATTAAAATAGTTAAGAAGTTCGATTATATTATTATAGGTTTATATTAATGAAAATATGACAGAAGTTCCTTTCTTTTAAACTTTTCCAATAAAGATATAAATTAAGGCACAACAACTGTTTTAATAAGATTAATTTTAATATAATTCTCCAAATTCGCCAAAGGTTTTGTATCATAAAAGCTTATAAAATGTTACTTGTATATATATTTTTTTATTTATATTGGCTATATTATTTTCATTATTTGTTAATGTTGCGGTATTAGATACACTTAATCTGCGAAAATTTAAACTTTCTACCTATCACGGTTCATGAGAGAGCCTGCTGACAATCGGACGGACAGACAAACAGACAGACAGGCAGAAAGCTGAGTCTCACTTATGGGGTTCCGATTGTCACCCTTTGAGTATGAAACCCTAAAAATAGCAAGGAATAAAAAATATATATTTTTTTAATTTCTAATATGCTATTGGCAAAAAATAAAGATACAACAGCAAAATGGTAACAGATGATCTAAATGGAAACGTTGGAACAATATTTACTCGGGCGATTACTTTTCTAGATAACAACAAACAGAGTCAGTGAGTTTGTTCCCCGGATGATATAGTTAGCGCTCTTGTTTATATTTGACATTCCAGTGAAGTGTCCAGACAATGCGAACTGCGGTGCAACTGCTAAGCTTTAAAACTAGTTCGCGTTATCTTAATAGAACGTACACTTACGTATATATTTTCTATGGAACGAGATACTATTTGATTGCTACTAATCGATGGTTATATAAACTTAACTATAGTTTATAAAGTGATTCATTTATTCAAAATAGAATTATGTGCGTTTTTAAATATTTTTTTTTTCGAAGAAAAAATTGCTTAAATAAGGAAAAATATTACGGAACAGTAGGTATTTTAAAGATTTTCGTTCATTTATTAATGACAGATAAGTCTAAAGCCTTAATCAAAATGCTGATATATGTGACCAAGACTTCAAGAAGTAAACGGCATTTAATCAAATAACATGTATGAATTTTCGTAAAATAAAAACCTAAACAAAAATTAGGATAGCATTAGATTGTAATATTATGAAGACATTATCTTTTCGAAATCATAATATTTTTTTTTGTCTTATTAAAATCACAATAAATACTTTAAATGGTCGCTTGTCCGCTGCTATTTTTTTTTTCAATTTCCAAATATCTACATACAATATGTAAGCGTACTCAAATGGAGAAAACAAATAGAAAACTTTTATCCATTGAATCGTAGCAACATTTGTTTTCAATTCCGATTGCTTTTCTAGATAACAAAGCGAAGAATCGGTTCGCGGAAACATACGGTTTTTTTTATTGATATTGGAGTGTATCGAGAACAGCACGTGACAGCAGTAAGATTCGCGAGAGTTTTTTCCCTGGAAAAAATCTTTAAGTTTCGTCAAACTATTCAGTATTTCTCTTTGCCTATTAGTTTACTATAGGTACTAGTCGAATAAAATACTAAGACATTATAATTTGCAAGTCACGCAAACAATTGGAACAAAAAAACCTCGAATAAAGAGGGACAATTTATTTTTGTCATCAATGGAATAATTATACAAAAATACTAGAATCGCTTTTCGATGCAACGTAGCTCGACTAAGATGGTTATTTGTGTCAAAAGTAAATAATTTACACACGTAAATAAATAAAATTATTACATCAAAAACCATGTACTGAACCCCTCACAGCGCGAAGCCCACACGCTATTGGCCGATTTTATGTTTAGTATTAAAGTTTATAATAAGCCATGAGAGATCGTACTTGATTTTATAATTATACACTTTTTCACACAAAATCAACATATAAAAAGGGAAAAAAAACATAAATTAGCAGGTGTAAAATCAATCGTTAGGTTGAAATTTCGTTTTCAACCGAACCACTAACTCGAAGTAAAAGATTTCATACTCATTTTAACAAAATTAAAAACATAAAGTTTGGACTCATGAAAAGTTATTCTAGTTCATAAATTAAAAAGAGACAAAACTATATACGTAACGAATTGAAAACCTCTTTGTCGTCATTTAATCATAACGACGAAGATTGCTTTTTGTGTATGAACAAAGGATTACTTAAGTTTTCAACTTTATTTCAAGAGATAATTTTAATTAAGTAGCATCGTGCACGAAATTTGTTTTGGAATTATGGTAACCGAAAAAGTTTAAATTACTCAATTTAACTTTAGATTTAAAATGCTGTCGCAAACATACTTCATAATGAAATAAAGAACAACACTAGCTACATAATTTTTCAAAGACTAAAGAATTTAAAGCAAATTTTTAATTTACTCTGTTCGTTGATCCAAATTCCGTCTGCGTACAATCTTTCATACAATACTTTGGTTATCCTATACTATCGTTAGATATACCATGATTACTTGCCTTTTCTTTAAAAAAGAAGAATTCGTTTCTAATTTGTACCTAGGTTTAATTTTAGCGATTTCATACTTGCATGATAGGCATAAACCTGTATGGTTGGCATGTAACTAGTAGTAAGTAACACTTTCCTATGTAAAAATAAATAAATATGCTTGCTCATTACAATGGAATGCTAGACCGAATAATTATCAAAACAGACATAAATCTGTCTGCTTAAAATATATTGAATCTAGTTCGCGCTCAACAAATTTTATTTCAGGATTAACGTTCAAACATTAATGGCATAAAATCAGCTATTAGCTACTGCTTGAAATCATAAGCAGTATGTTAAGGCAATTATGAAACTAGAGAAGAATTCTCGTCTCTTTCGATAGAGAAAAATGAGAAAATCAGCTTATCCATTTTCAAACCAGACTACGACATAATAACACATAGGTATATTAGTTGTTACACAAATATACCAAAATAAATTTATATCAATCCTATTTTTAGGCGGGAGAATGCACTAACAATTTTTGATAGACCGAACACGAAGATCAAACATAAAATTAATAAATGAGAACATAGTGCATTTCTGAATTCAAATAAGCGTAAAAAAACAACATTCTCTAAATATTGAAAAAATATTCCTTTAATATTAACGTTTACTCATCGACGCAAATAGCGAACGAGGGCAGCGGTAGCTTTTGAATTTTTATGATCCAGTAGTAGGCGACCGTATTCTTTCCCGTTTGATTTAATCTTTATGTAAATTGTAGAACAAACTGAAATAACTGGCGGTAGGTATTTTTATTGTACTTCTGCCTACCCTTATCCCAATATAAAGAGTCACAACATGTATTTTGCCCTCATACAAATCTGTCTTACGTTATCTCAGTTTATGCACCTATTAAACTCGTATCATTTATCATTGCATAACATCTATTACTCAATAATTTTTCTCTAATTAGTTCTACTTTCGAACATCCCCGTGCATAGTAATTACGTTTTAAGTCTTTTTACTATCAACACAACACACCTTTGTTTACAAGATCCTTGTCTACTTGAATTAGTCGAGAAACTGTATTTTGTAATCTTTCATTTTATCCATTCCCGTCCACACATTTATTCTAAAGTTATGTTTTATAATTGATAATGATATAGAATTCACATTAATCATTTCCATTTGGAAGAATAGAAACCTGAATATTTAATGATACCACTAAAACCTGAATCAGTACAATGCATTGTTAGTAACGTTCATTAACGCTTGCTTGAGTGCCATTTGAGGTTTAATAATTGAATTAGTAATTGCGACATCATATGTAGATATAATTATAGAGATAGTTTAGCTGCTTTGTTTGATTTCAGCTTTTGTAAATGGATACTAAATAAAATCTGCGTGTATAATGGGCATTGTTTAAATTCGATTCATAACTAACCACAATACAATATTGACATTTATTGTATGCGTTCTTGCGATAGATGTATGTATATGTGTGTAGTACATAGATAAGTACTAATAGAAGCTATTACTTTTTTACAGTAGTTAGTCTTATCAGACTGATAATCATCGATGGATATTATCTTGTGTTATGTAATTGCGGATGTTCATAAAAGTAAAAGAGGATATGTTTTCTGATTTCATAATTTACGTCCTTTCTCCTAAATGTTACTTTTATATTAAATAATTTTTGACAACGCTAACATAACTTTTTAAATTTTTATATTTTTAAAATATAAATAATTGAAGGGAATTGTGAGCTTCGGTGTTGAACTCATCAGCTAATATGAAAAATATCTCATCGTATTTATCACCCGAATATCATTAATGCAATAAATTGCAAATAAACTACTGTGTCATGTTCTAAATAAGTATTAATAAAATAAAGCTAATCGTAGTTAATATTCACCGCGACTATTCGGTCCACTAAGAGTTTAAATGTTAAGTAATGAATCCTATTAACCAAGCACAAAGCTAAATTATGATTCCATGTTACGAGCACTGAGGTAGTTTATCTTATTTTGCCCGTTTAATTGGTCAATGTAATGCAAGCCGAGCGAAATTTTGTAAATGAAGAGTAAAGGGTGAGGCAGCCATAAAGTATACCCTTGAGGGCTTCACAGGGACGCTTGTTATTCTGGCTACATGAAATCGAAATAGGAAAAAGGGGTTTTGTAATCGCCGCTAAAGTTACAGCCACTGAATTTCTTTTATCTTTACAAAGTCTTTCAAGTTTACTAATTTTTTTACCGAATGCTTCATTTATAAATTCAGTTGTTTAATATTACTTTCTATTGTTAATTACAGTTAAGTATTCCCTTTATTTTGCCTTCTCTTAATAAATTTAATTACCTTCTGTTTATAGACGACATTATCATAACTTTGCAATTGAATTTATATATTTATAGAATTCACAAAATGTTGATATCTCAGAATCAATAGGCTACTATTACAAAAATATTTTTAAGGTGTATTCGTAAAAGGCTTTTAATTCATAATATATTTTTGGCTACGTATAACTGGCGGAATTAAAAAAAATAAATTAATATAAATCGAAGTTCCTTCAAATATACAATCGAAACGGTTAATCTTTTAATAATCATTTAAACTGTATTTTTTTAATTACCTATTTACAAATCCACCCGTCCTTTGAAATAATTTTTTTTTCTTATATAAATATTTACTGTCTATGCATTTTTACACGTAATATTAGGTCGGGGAAAAGTTGCTTCGCATTTTAATATAAATATTCAAAAAGTTTTTTTATAAAGTTTATTTACATTTGACTAAAGTATATAGGTGCCATTTTGTTGGATAACTTTTTGCCATTCTGTAGTGTGGTGTAGTGTGTGTTGGTAGAGACGTGATCCCATTGCTATAAAAATTTTGGGGCTTCTGATCAAAAAACTGCGACAAGTGGTGTGGGCAGTCCTCTCGCGATATTAACCTGGCACTGCCTAAGGAATTTGCAGAGACCGAAACAGGTGAAAATCTAAAGATGCAAGGTTAGGACTATACGGCGGATGCATTAACACCTCCCAAACTCTGGTAATTTTTGCTAAATGGCTAAGGATGTGTGAGGTCTAGCGTTATTATAATGAAAAACCACACACTCTTCTGTTGATAAATTCCGGCTGTTTTCTCTTAACTTTTTGCTTTAATCTCATCAGTTGTTCGCAGTACAGTTCAGAATCGATGATCCTACCTGTTGGTAACAGTTCATAATAAATAACGCCATTCCAATCCCACCCTACACACAGCATCACTTTGTTGCGATTTAGCCTGGGTTTCGCCACAGTCTGTGAAGCCTGACCGACCTTTTACCACGATCTTTTTCGCATTTTCTTGCCATTCGAGATCCACTTTTCATCACCAATTATCAGGTTCTTCAAAAATGGTTCAGTTTCGTAACGTCGTAATAAAGAATCACAAATGAGTACCCGGTTCATTAGGTTTCTTTCAGTGAGCTCACGAGGCACCCAAATGCCGAGCATTTTTAGTTTTTATTTAAATGCGCCAAAACCGTTTTGTGGTCAACTCCTAGTTCTGCTATATCGTAAACACTAATATGCTGATCTCGCTCCACTTTTTCAAAAATGCCATCAATTTTGTCCATAACAGGGCGACCAGAGCTATGTGTATTTTTGATATCAAAATTTCCGGATTAAAAACGCTTAAACCAAATATTAGCTACTCTCACAGATACTGCATTAGGTCTATAAACATCACAAATTTTTTCGCGGCTTGTGTTACATTTTACCTTTTTTGTGGTAAAATTTTAAAATGTATCGAATTTCTTCATTAAATTCACTCATTTTAACAATAAAAAAAAACAAATGAAAATCACATATTTTCCTAATTTATATCTGGAATCGTCTTCTTTAAAATTAAAACTTTTTAATGATACCAAAACCAGCCAGATACAAATGGTATAGCCAAAGAGATCTTATTACAAGTTCATACATATTATATGCGAAAAGACTTTTTCCCCAACCTATTATTACAGCACCGAAATTCAAACGCAATCTAAATTCAAAAACCTTCTAAATTTAAATCTTTACACTGCATTGCATCCGTAACGCCCGAGTAAAATTCCAAACCAAAACGTAACGTTCACTTGACACATCGCGACCTTTTGTTCAAATATTCCGAAAGCGCGTTCATTTTGCACAAAATATTTTCCCGCGTCGCATATTGTGTTAGTAACGATTTCACGTTGGGAACGTAAACTGGGAGCTCCACGGATATACACTGAAACGCAGTTTTTATTTCTACGTTTATTGCGAGTAAATTTTTATTTACACTCGGAAAGTTGTAGTGCACTTTGAAATTCTCACGGCGAACGCTTTTATCTTTTTTAAATTATAAATTTATGCAATAAAACTTTGAAAATTTTTCCATCTAATTCATAAAATCAATTTTAATTAAGTCGTTTATCTTTAAGTTTCGAAACTATAAACGTAAATTGTTATTCTGTTAATTTTTGTTTGCAATAGACATATAGATTTTAACATATTATACTTTACACGGTGTTGTGAAGAAAATACATTTCTCTTATTTTGTACCGATTTTCAAAAATCGTGCTAATGTTATAAACCCCTGGATCTATAAAGTTAGAGGAAAAACTGCGTACATTTGATATACTTGAACTTTGTTTAATAGATGTTACTGTCAATTACGTTTTTTATCTTAATATTAGGTTTACGATGTACGCCATATTGACGCAACGACGCCTATTAAAAAAAATACCTATAATTACATGTATCCCAATATTCAGATATTTTCCTTTGTGACAACTTTGGTTTATAATTTTTTTTTAAAAAGAAATATTTATAGAGTATCAAATTTTTCGGTCTCGAAAAGAAAACCATGAAATGAATGTCCATAAACTTTGTGTTACTAGACCAATAATAATACGAGTATGATGCTTTTTTCGACGATAGTTCAGAAGCACTTGTGTCTTCTGGCATAAGCATTTTTATGTTTAAAATATTACTCGAATTCGATTCAAAATAAATGTTTTATTCATTTATTTTTTGTCTGTTTTCGGTCGTAGTTTAATTAATTAGTCGCTGCAGTATTCGCAACTACTGTTCAATTCACTGTCGATATCTCCTTTGCCGTGAAACAATTGTAAATAGCAGTCAAGCGGATGCTCGTTAACGTGCGTTGTTCAGCTTTGTACAAAGGGAATGCGGAATTGAGATTGTTACACTAACGGTTCCGTGTTTTATGCTCTGTGCTGAATTGCTCGTCTGATGAGCATCACGACAAAAGCGAAATGGTGCTAATATATATTTAAATTCTTCATTATTTTCTGTTTAAAATTTAATGTTTTAATTTTAAATCAAATCCATAATGTTTTAGTATAATAAAAGTATTTATTTTCTTAACAAAAAAATAAAAAGATATTTGTACTTCGTTTTTATTTCAACGAATAAATTTTTAATCCTGTTTTCACGAATACTGTCGAATGGCTTGAATTACAGGTGTTTTTATACTACAATGACAAACATGACAGACATGCAGCCAAATTGATGTTGAACGATACCCTATACTGTACGGAATCTAGTTGGAATGACCCTGAAAAAACTTATCAAAATATATACATTAATGGAATTGCAATATTATTTTTTCAATAAAAAATTAAAAAGTAATGAAGCTGTAAACTTAAGGAGAACAAAAATGATATAAGATACGTCATAGGTTGGGGGAAAAGTCTTTTCGCATGTATTATGTATGAACTTGTAATTAAATCTCTTTGGCTATACCATTTGTATCTGGCTGGTTTTGGTATTATTAAAAAGTTTTAATTTTACGAGGTAATGTAGCTGATAACTGGTGATGAGGGGGGTGTGGTTTTTCATTATAATAACGCTAGACCGCACACATCTTTAGCCACTCAGCAAAAATTACGAGATTTAGGCTAGGAGGTCATAATGCCCCTTCCGACGTGTCGCCACCTTGCCGTGGTGGAGGGGCTTGCGTGCCGCTGGGATCCGTGAGGCTATGACGAATAGGGCTTCCCATACCGGACAGGCTCGACGGGGAGCGGCCAGACGAAGAGCGACACACCAGTTGGAAAGCCGCCTGTTCTGTCAGGCGGTCCGGCGTCTGACCCGTAGCGGGCGGCCGGTCGTAGGGAGGACGGGTCCGGCGTGCACTAACCCTGCCGTCGGGCGGTAACCGTCAACGGTGGTGGAGACTGCGTCGCTTCACCACCCTCCGTAACCCGCTGCGTTCACTGCAAGGACCCCTGGTTGACGCACAGGGGTAAGTCGTGGTGCGGTGCCCCGGGGGGCTTGCCTTAATTGGCCGGCCTGCGAGAAGGAAAACTCTTCAAACGGTGCGGCGAGGCAGGCCATATTGCCTCCGCCTGTGATAAGAAGCATCGCTGCGCCGTGTGCGCAGCCCACAAGAGGCCTGCAGGACACGCGATGGGTGGGGACCGGTGCCGCCCCCCCAACGTTAAGGGCAAAGACGCGGCCGTTGCGCGTCCCCAGCAGGCCTCCACTAGTCGGCTGGAGGTGTCTGAAGCGGCTGTAGCTATGGGCCACTGATGCCCAGTGTCCATAGCTGCCAGCTCCTCCAGGCGAACTTGAACCACTCTGCCAGGGCCTAGGACTTATTGGTCCAGGTCATGGCAGAGTGGTCCATCGATGTGGCGGTGGCGGCCGAGCCGTACTACTTGCTCGACCGCCACAACTGGATAAGAGACCTCGTGGAGTCGGTCGCCATCGTCTCGCGGCCATCCGCAGATGTCGCCTGCGTGCTCGCCGGCACTCCTTCCTAGCGCTGGGAGGCGGAGGTCTCAGCCTCCGTCTACGAGGCGGAACGGTGGGCGCAGGGCGAAAACCCGGCGCCGCGAGAGGAGGACACCGTCAGGCGTTCCTTGCGGGAGGAAATGCTGTCTCTATGGCAGCAGGACCTCATGGCTTCGTCGGCGGGGCGCGAAACGCTTCAAGCGCTAGCGCCCCTCCTACGAGACTGGTTGATGAGAAGGCACGGCTTTTTCTCCATCCGGCTGGTGCAGCTCTTGACCGGGCACGGGTACTTCGGTCACTATCTGCACCGGATCGGGAGGGAGAAGACCACCAGGTGTCACCAGTGCGGTGCTGCGGACGACACGGCAGCACACACCCTCGCGGTGTGTAAACAACGGTGCGCAAACAAAAAAAAAGGAAGTGTTAATGCATCCACCGTATAGTCCTGACTGCTACTACAGATTTTCACTTGTTACGATCTCTGCAGAATTCCTTAGGCTGTGTCAGGCTATCACGAGAGGACTACTAAAATCACTTGTCGCAGTTTTTTGATCAGAAGCCCCAAAATTTTGATAGCAATGAGATCACGTTCCTACCTACAAGATGGCAAAAAATTATTCAACAAAATGGCACTTACATACTTTAGTCTAATTTAAATAAACTTTATAAAAAACTTTTTGAATTTTTAAGTAAAATGCGAAGAAAAAATTTTTTCCCCAACCTAATATTTGTAATATGATATTTCATCGAACATTGTTCGGTGAAATGACGGACCTCGTAACCATAGTTATGAATCTGTGGTAATTCTCCAAAGAACGGTGAAACGTTCTTTGGAGAAAGCATTGGTTTCATATTAGTTTCGAAACTTATATTGTTTATAATTTGTTTTCATTCAAAGGTATCATTTAATTAAATGTCCCAAATTGAAAACAATAAAATAAATTAAAATATGATATGTATTTGCAAATAAGATTTTAGTTCAACATATGTAAATGTAACTGGATGCAACTAAATTGGATGCCGGGATCCAATTCGTCCGTCACCTCAGTTACCGCCTGACTGCTTCATGAAACCGTATGTTCAACGATAGCAAACATCAATTTGTCATGTGTCAGGTAAAGTCGTGTAATTTCTTGTTTTCTTTTTAAAGACGTATCTTCTATTCAATAAAGCGTAGAAGGTTTCAGTAGCAGGTACAGTTTATGCCGGAATTTATACAGGTACACCTCGTACAACCATTGTATAACTAAATTTTGCCACTAATTGTATTGTGCAAATATTACAATTCTCCGTACTATTTGCACACTACAACTGAAGACGGCTGTTATTAATAAAACAAGTGGGATATTGAAATATGGCAATTAATGTTGGTAAAGTGCTGTAAACATCCTAACTCACACTACATTGTTAGGTGCATTTATTAACTGCGTCTATGACGCATGAGTCTACTGCCTTGTACATGAAAGATCGTGGTTTAATTCCGGTACTATATTAATGATGGAAGGGGTTTTTATGCAGGGTACTACCCTCATGATGTTAACCAGTCACTTTAACATTATTAATAGCCTTTGCATCGTCGTTGTTTGCTGTTCATTAACAGGGGATTCTTCAGTAAAATCCTTACTTAACAGAAGCGGCTCCGTAGTCATACGCTGTACTTAATTCTTATACAATAATATGAAATATAAATAAACGTGTACAGTTCACAAAAGAATCTTATTAAACTTACGTCCCATAACACCTTAGATCATATTACTTTTAAATATAACGTAGAGTGTAATTATCCTTGGCACTTGGGTCGAAGTAATGAGTACATTTGTTTCAGAATAAGTTAATTTACGATTATTATAAATTATATCTTTTTCCATTTTGTAACTTAAGAATAAATATGCAAAAACAAATCTCGGTAATGGGCAATAAGGTGAAAGATAAAAACTGTTTTAATACTAAATGTTATTTGGCACCCGTGAACTTTTAGTACAACAGTTTGCTGAAAAAAATGTTTAATGTATTTGATGGTTATTGTAAATCATATCTTTTCTCCATAATATAATTTTACAAAGATTTGACAAATAAAATCTGAGTGAAGGAGACAATGAGGCACAAAATAAACTCGTCACAGCAAATATTGCCTTGTAACGTAAGAATTTTAAGACTATTCTAGTATTTTGAGTAATTTTCGTGCCCCTAAAACTTATAGAGTAACGTTATATTAACTTATTAAGAGAAACAAATGGGCTTTGCGAACTACCTAGACAACAACAGAATATATTATGTATTATTATAATTAATAATGGAAAAAAAAATTTATGATCAAACTTAAAGAAAAATAGACGTTAAAAAATTCGCTTCAATAGCAAATTATTAGTAATGTGGCTGTTTCGGATTTTAATAAAATATTTCATCCATCAACTATAATGCCTTTACTAATCAATGAAAGAAATCGCTAGAAAAATAATCGACTTTTTTCCTACTGATGTTTTTGAAGGAAGTGTTAAAGAGAAAAGCTAAAAATGCTTTTCTTTGAACGTTTTTGTAACAATGGTCGTGATACTGACTGAAACTAAATTGAAAGTAGAAAGTAATCCACCGCAGTCTCCGGTTGGCCGCACCTTAGCAGACACACACGTTAGCAGAATTTTGTCGCCGATTGAAAACACTCTTTTTTTTAAACTTTGAAATAAAAAAAAAATATAAACGTTGTTTTAAATTATTTTATATCGGCAATGGGCTAACACTTGACCTCAATTCTTCCTTACTTATATGATAAAACACGCTTGCCCAGAATACTTTTGGCTGACACATGTGTGACTACCGGAACACAGCAATGCTGTTATAACGGCAGATTGATATTGAGGGTAGCCAGACGGGTTTGAAAAATCCCCACTATCATTCACACTCTATTACTCTCGTGGTCCCGTAATAGAAGACAGTACCTCCGAGCTACAAGACAAGTGGGAAACCACTGCACCACGGAGACAGTCAACATTACTTGATAAATTTCACAGACAATGTTTTGTCAGTGTACGTATAATGATGTGAAATATACACTTACTATAAGTAAAATATAGTGGCAAGGCAGATTACGCGAAAATACGAAAGCGTTCCTAAATTTTATAAGAAACAAAGTATTATGAAAAGTGATTTTGTATATTTATCAACGACAACAAGTTTATTAAGACACTATCAAGCTTCCTTAATGCAATAGCTTATACAATGTAGTCATGATATTTTCGCAATTTGCATACAAAAGCAAAATTACCTCGAAATTTCCTCAGCTGTTTATTCTATATTCAGAACAATTATAAAGTAAGATGAAAAAATAACATTAACGCTATTTGCCGACACATTTTTATGGTTTTCTTTTCAAATCTATAGTAAGTTTGTCTATTATCCTATTTTTATTTTTTTTTTGTTTTACAATAAATTGTATGGAACAATGTTGCCAGAGTAAGTAAAAAAAAAGTCAAACGCCTATTTAGTATACCAAATTTTTTATCCAGGGTTGGTCCGCCAAAATGAAGGCTCTGGTAAATCTAGTGTTAAATAATGAGATTTTTAAACGTTCATTAATTAACATCAGTGCTTAAATTTAGCATAAGCTTTAATTTCCGTCCGCATAAATGTTACAGTTATAAGTTAAAAGTTTCAAATTTTTTTTCTCAAATCATACCTCCATTAAAACAATTAATCCATATTTGATTCGAAGCAGTAGTATTTGTGATATAATCTCGTCAGTCTGAAATTTATTATTCATGTTGTTACATTACACCCAATATTATTGCTCCGAAATACATTGAAAGTCTTATTATCAGAGGAAGATCCCAGCTAGCAAGTTGTCAACCATAAGTAATAAAATTACTGATTTCAAGTGAACTTTGTTAACGCATTAAATTACGTGACTATAGTTTATATTAGGGAAAACTATTCAGGAACTTGAAATATACATTTATTACATGAAAAGAAACTACGATAAGTATACTTAACTAATAGAAAAGTCTCACTTTCCTTTTCGACTTTTCTCACTGACTAAATAAGTTTAAGTAATTTTCTTTTTTTCTCATATATGATGAAGCTTGCTGTTTATTAATTCCTTACGAAACATATTAAATATAATGTTGGAACAGTACTCGAAAGTAAACAATGAATATTCAACATTCAAAATGCGAATTTCGTATTAAATATATTTCTTAACAATATTTTTCTCTTTCTGTTCGCTTAATGTGGTTTAAAAAGGTGAAATGAAACATTAAATTAATTTGCGACGTCGGATGGTCGAACCCGTAACATCCCCTAAGGATACCACGTGTAGTGACGAAACACGTTAAGATTGTACTTTTAGTCGCAGTATTGCGTTTAAAGAAAGCGGAAATTAGCATATTAATTTTTGTTTCATTTACTCATGGAGTTGCCGAAAATTACGTTTGAGTGAATAAATTATTTAAAAGAATTTCAAAGGCTTACTCACGTTTCAATGTATAGATAAATCAATAAAACATTAATTTTACCAAGCAAAGTAGAATTTGTACGAACACGAATGGTTTTATTAAGTACAAATATTTATAGTACGTGGTTCGACGTTAAGCACAAAATGTTTTCTCTCGTTGTTATTCTTGAGTTAGGCCTGATACTAAATTTCGCCAGTGGAAATTACAGAATAACCAACATAACCAACTGATAATTTTGTATCATATTTTATATTATGATGTTTCATCGATATTTACTCATACATATAATCGCAATCTTTTTTTTAAACTGTTAGTGCTGTCTGTTGACAACAAATATATTTTGCATATAGATATGTGGTACTGTATTTTTGTATGATTTCTAACAATATTAAACAAACGAAATCGTAAATTCAAAATTCGTTAACCGTTAAGCTAGTTCGTATTTCATGGTGATTTAAATAGTGATAGTTACAAATGTATACAACAAATTAATAAAATATCATCTTTCACAAAGAGATAGACTTGGTGTAAAGTTGTAAATATAACATCAATTAGTTAATTTAACACATTTTCAATTTATACTGAATGATTACAAACAACTTGTTTTTATCTTAATTTATTTAGGCGGTTTCGCCCTTTTTGAATGTTGACCCTACCATACCCTTACTTAATATTATTTTTTAATATTCCCTATACCTGTTAATACTTTTGCGAACTCCGAGGTAAGTTTCCTTAGTATTGTAATTAAATTGTCATTTCATTCATAATATTTATTACGAATAATAATATGTAATAGATACATTATTGCCATAAGATAAATCGAAAAAGATTAAAGAAATGCGGCAATTTGCAAAGGAAGCGTTACAAAACAAAGCTTCCGATTACAATACCATTTAATGCAGATCTCAAAAAATTAACATATTCCTCCATTATTCACGAAAGATTAAGCATTTAGCTGCTTCAAGTAATTTGCATCACTTTGTGAATGAACTTTTCTTGCTAATTCTGTATACAGAGACTCTAAATAAGTACACCCTTAAATTTGATAATGGGCACACAGAATAAATATATTTTTATTTTATCTCATTACCTAATTATAAGTATTTTTACATCGAAATTAATAATTGAATGAAATATATCTGTATACTTATGAAATCACATTAAAAATAATGGAAGGCCTTTTAATAAAATGTTAATTTGTGTTAAATTTGCCTTTTTTTAATAAATTCCAAATAAAAACGTGTATTTCTATTGCTTTTCATCTGCATTTGAAATTAGAGTGGTAACTTGAATTTGGAGTTGCTTTAAGAGAACAACTTCCTTAATTAAATGAATAAAGTTGCTAATACCTACACATCTCTGATACTGTGGCGCTTTAACGTGACGCCAACAACTCATTCAACACCATCTGCAAGTAAATCCGTAAGCACGAATTGGAGAAAACAAAGCTACGGGTTAATTTCACAAGTTTTAAATATTAATTAATTCAGATGCAGTTCGTGTAAATAAAATGTAAAAAAAAATAACAAATTATTATTTAATTAAACATGTACAAGTCCAAACGATTACCTTTCCAACTAAAATCATTTTAATCGTGAGATCATTTTTATTCTCAATTCCTCAAGTTTTCAACTATTTTTTTTTAGAGATAGCTAACGTGCACAGATTCATTTTATTTAAAAAAGTTAGATATCGCAACTAGTTTCAAATATAATCAATACATAAACCTTTGCATGGATAATAAAAGAACGGAAAAACGGAATCTGTTAACCTGATGTTAACCTTTGTAGAAAAAATAAACTCCTCATCCTGTCGGATCGTCTAAGTCTCGTATCATAACCCTCTAATACATAGTGTTGCCATTTGTCTACTAACTAGTTTTAATTCACCTAATTCAAAAATCTGTGTATGTGTGCACGTGTGCACGATCTCATATACACTACAGAGATAACCAAGAGAAACTGCATTACTTTGAACGGGATAATATATATTTGACATACCAATGTCGTATGTAATAAAATTCGATAAATTACTTAAAGAAAAATCATGCACTTAAGATGATTTTTCTTTAAGTCATTTATAGAATTTTATGTTTTAATAATTTAAAACATTCTAAATTAGACGATTGAATTTCAAAAATGTACGGCAGAGTTAATATTTATCATTCCGTAGCGGCAATTAAACGGGTAAAATAATATTTCACTCTGCAATAACCGTTTACCGGTATCATGTTATGGAGCGTGATTTTGACTGTTATTTATCCAGATATTCTCACATTGCCTGCGGCTTATCACGCGTATAGTTTGCCATTTCACCTAAATAATAATCACCCTGATGTTATTCGTGTTTAATATTGTCTTTATATTAAAGTTTTTCAGAATATTTAAGGAATTATTTTCTGTACATTTCGAAGTTTTATGTATAGTCGCATGACTAATTTACGCATAAATAATTTACAACGATTCAACTGCTTCCAATGATAAAAAGTCGGCATATGTTATAAAACAAAGACATATAATTTATCGGGCTACGAAATCCTCTTCTTTAAAATATTAACAGTCATTTTTGTTATATATTTTAGGGCATATTCATAAATATATTTTAATCAATTGAGACAAAGCGTACGATTTTAAACAGGAATTTTAATGCTTCAATAAAAACTAGTAATATTAACGTTAGATTTACGTGATCCGTCATTTTGACGCAACAACGATCGATAAAAAGTTCCGTCTGGTATCAAGCGGTCTACTTTTTTAATTTCTTTGTTCTTTCTAGCAACACTAACATTCAATCGCATTTAATTTTCTTGCCATCTACTGAAAAAAATAAGTGTTTACATTGTAGCTATATTCAATAGGTTATAGGTATTGATTATGTTAACCGAATCATAATATTAATTGCCTCTATAACGCTCGTCTAAATAAAATCAACCGAAATATTTCAACAAAGACGGGAGATAAAACCACGTTTAATTTAATATGTACAAGTACGGAGCTATAGAATTTATATACAACGATCTCAAGCGAGACGACCCTACCTGATTCACTACTGAGTTTACATTGTAGTCTAAATATAACAGACACGATCAATACCCACGGTTTAACCTCAAAAATGTTACTTGTTAACTAAGTGACCGGGAACTGGTGTGAGCTGTATTTATTTATATATTCAATTATCAAGAAAAACTATCAGCGACTGTCTAATGATATTCATATATACATATATAT
>DWQX01001166.1:0-30542 GCA_018245475.1 Pharmacophagus antenor | reverse complement strand
TTGAAACTTATTTTCATTTTATATAAACACCCAGAACAACTTCTGCTGCTGCTGCTGCTGCTAGGTTCGGTGAAGTTTGCGCTGTTAGTCTTATTAACGACTATTACAGTTTCATCGAAACTGGCCCACGGATTCGGTGATCCGTGAGATCTCAGGACAACGTCTAGGGTGTTTAGCAAGATTAATACTAATATCTTATACTAAGGGTTGGCAACCTTTTTAATCAGAAGAGCCAAAAATTACAATTTACAAAAATTCAAAGCATTTATAGAGCCACAGAAATTATTTTCGCCAACAATAAATAGTACTTGCATGAATAAAGCTTTTCTAATAAAAAAAACTATTTATTAACAAGAATAATATCTACTTATACATAAATAAGTGGTATTTTTTTAATTTTTCTTTTTATGAAATAAACAGTATTTGCGTATAGACCTAAAGGGCTGCAGCTTCACATCTAAAGAGCCGCATGTGGCTTCCTCTCTGCCCTCTAACGGTCAAATGGGCAACGAACACCCCCGAGTCCGACACGCAGAGGCGATGGGAGCCGAGAGGATGAGCACCTCCAAGCTCCTTGCGGCGGATAGGGAGAGCGGCAACTTAACACCGTCACTCACATCCCTTTGCGACTCCACCACGGCCGCAAGAGCAGTGAAATGCACGCTGTACCCCCAGCCCCTCGGCACACATCCGTGGCGGGCTCCCCAAGCCCACCTGGACTCCTCGGGCCAGCCCTACGCCTCGGGCCGGCCAGGTGGGTTCCTCTTCGCTTCACCGTGAGTGACCAGGCCACGGATACTAAACCCCTCCGCCACAACAAGGCGGGAACCCGTTGGGGGGAGATTGCGGACGCTTGTTTTGTAACATTCAACACATTTTTAACAATACCCTTAACAGATAACAAAAATATCGATTTACAGTCTGCATGAAGAATACCATAATTATTTTTTTTACTTTTTAGATAGACGACAATTCGACTTTTGAAAAATGTACTCGTTATTCTGTAAATTGGTCTGACATTATAGTAAGTGGTAAAAAATTTGAAGTTAACAGCAGTTGGCCCCTAGAGACTTGCTGGGAGGGATATGAATACGACAAATCAGAGGTGATATCTTCCGTCGTTATCGATGTAAGTTAAAATATAAATATATTTTTATAGGTAGAGTAAGCAAACACGTGAGCGGTTGACCCGATGGAAAGTAATCACCGTCGCCCTTTACAAACATATACAGTCGCAATATACAAGGAGCCGCATCTGCATTGACGACGTATAAGGAATAGGCTCGCTTTTTGAACGACGCCAACTCATATCGAAGATACTGCCGGCGACATCTGATACCATAGGATAGTTAAATAATATAAATCTTTTAACTATTTATATTCTATATTGCTTAATATTTTAATTTAAATATAAATGTTTCAAGGACGATTAGTACAATAATATAAATTATCGAATATAGCTAAAAATTATAAATAAAGTTTTTATCATAACGTTCCTTTTTTTTGATTTAAGGAATTATTTGTTGTTAATTATAATAAATTAAGCAATTACTTTTAATTTAACTTTACATACAAAAGAGACAAAAAAATTAAAAGAAGCTTATATGACGACGAGGTGAGTAAGACATGACAAAGAAAGAAAGAAATTTTATTAAATTTGCTTTCTGATGTACTCAACAATAATTCTTTTGACAAAATATCAAATCGAGAATAAAACGAAACATTTAAACACACAGTTTGTATATAATTATGAAAAAGTACAAGATCATTCTTTTACATTTCCTGACGCCTGTGATTGGATTTTTTTTCAAAGTATTTATGGAATAAAATACGAAATTGAAACAAAGTATTTAAAAATCACAAAAATGACATTGTTTATGTTATTTTGCAGTTCAATTTAGTTTGCGACTTCGATGTTTACCCAACCCTGGCTCTGGTCGCTCTCAACGTTGGAGGTCCAATTGGTGTATACACTTTTGGGATTTTGAATGACCGTATTGGACGCAAGAAATCCTTTTTCACATGTTTATCGACCCTTCTTGTAGGGAGCTTAATGACTGCTTATGCACAGAAATTTTGGTTTTGGGTGCTTGCGAGAATAATAGTCGGATTGACTATACCAGCAGTATACCAAATACCCTTCATAATTTGTATGCTGCATTCATTATTATTATTATTATTTATTTTAATGTATCACTTTGTGAATGTCCTAAATTAATATATTTAAAATTTTATTGTTTTAGCGTTAGAATTAGCAGGACCCAATTACAGATCTTTTGTAACAGTCATGACATGCATATTTTATACTTTAGGTTTGATTTTATTATCTGGTGTTACATACATGTTACGTGATTGGAGATCGTTAGCATTAGCTACGTCTCTACCTTTTTTTTTATATTACTTATACTGGTTTGTTTTACCGGAATCACCAAGATGGTTACTTATGCGAAAAAGGTTTGAAGAAGCGAACAAAATCCTAAAGTCAATTGCAAAAGTTAATGGTAAAGAATTACCAATAGAATACACAAATAAAATTCAAAAACAGGTTTTGGAACAAGCTATGAACGGGAAGAAAGAGAAACAAACTGCAAGTATGTTTGCTTTATGCAGAACGCCTAATATGAGACTTAAAACCTGCTTAATTACTTTAAACTGGTGCGCCTCAGAAATGGTGTACGTCGGTTTAAGTTACTACGGGCCAGCAATTGGCAACAACCAATATATGAGTTTTTTTCTTTCGTCGGCTGTAGAAATACCTAGTTACCTTGTATGTTGGGTTCTTATGGATCGAGTTGGAAGGCGGTGGCCATTGTGTTTGTCAATGGTTATAAGTGGAATTTTTTGTATAGTGACTGTTTTGTTGCCAAACGGTAAATATTAATGAACAATATTATGATTTATATTTGTTTAATGATATCACAATTTACGAAACTTGTAAATGAAAAGTTAATAATTATTAATAACGTTCAAGTACTTAATAAGAAAAATTAACTAAATAGCATAATTTAATTAATTTATGGCTACCTTAACTTGCCTACATATATAATATACCTACACTAAGCAACACATGTGATCTGCAGTTTCATTAAAAACAGCAAAAAATATATTAAATTATCTGAAACTTTATAATCTACAAGTCAATAAATCAATATCAACAATTAAATCTTCAGTATCGTTCTCTAATATCGATCTAAAAATAAAAGATTGGATAAATTATCATTTCATCCTGCCATCCCATGTAATACATTCGTTTTTGTTTATATAAACACATATGTCTATATAAACACACATATCACTCTTAGGTATCCTTGTTAGAGTGTAGACAAGAAAATTTTTATTTACTCAACACATATTTCGAGATAAAACTGTAAAAAAAATTTGTCATAATTTACAGATGCTGAAACGGAAACTCTTATACTTTATTTGATATCAAAATGTTTTATTTCTGCCTCTTTCTTAATCATATATCCCTATGCTGGTGAATTGTACCCAACTGAATTAAGAGGTGTAGGGATTGGAACGTCGGCATATATTGGAGGGCTTGGTTTGATAATTATTCCTTTTGTCAATTACTTGGTGAGGAGAATTGTTCATTATTTTTTTTTTAGTAATGTCTTCATTACCTTTTATCGATTATTTGTTATTATTATCATTTGCGTTGTAACTAAAACCGCAAATGTTAAATAGTATTAGACTCATCATAGAAATAACCTACGTAGGATTAGTTGTGATGACTTTTGCATATATTTACGAATAAATTAGGATATAAGAATGTTGGTTGGCGTATGATGCGAACTGCGTTGAAATTAAAAATAACAATCAATTTTATGTTGCACAAACTTTGAATTCACTACAAATCTTAACAAAAGCGGTAATACACAAAATAACACGCTTAAAAATTAAAATTTTGGTATAAGATAACTAAACTAATAAATTTACTTCCAGGGGTCTAGTAACTTAGTACTGCCTCTCGTAGTAATGGGAGCTGTATCAGTAGTGGGCGGATTAACTGCACTTCGATTACCAGAAACGTTGCATTGTTCATTACCCCAGACAACGGAAGAGGGTGAGGAATTTGGAAAGGACTGGACATATGCAGATTGTTGTAAATGCGGCGGAAAAAGGTAATTAGTAGTAATATTATGCGCTAACTATAAAATAAGTACTACTACCTACGTAGTCTTATCTTCTGCTATAAAAGCAATTCAGAATATGGGGTATATCATGAATTTATAATAATAATTTAAGTATTCCCACAGGATGTAGTGATAATTATTTGGAAGAGTATTTTATTTCATCAAATTATTTAGTTAGATATGATTCCTATAGAATATTATTTATAATCTTTGTCAAAAACTGCTCTAAAAATTGTAACGACTTGTATACAGTAATGTCTGGATTCGAGTTCTCAAGTTAAATCTTATATAATAGATGTTTTTGTTTGCAGAACTGTGATAGAGACAGAGTCATATGAAAACTTGGACCAATTAGAACTAACTCAACCCCCATTAATAGAAGATGAACTAACAAATATGCCTAATTTTAGGCGTAGTTCCATGCGTAAACTTGTACGCCAAGCTAGCATTGTCGAAACTCAAAGAGATTTGGATGGAAATATGAAAATGACGTATTGGTTTTAATAATTAATAATTTTTTTGCACTTCGATTTTTTCTGTTATAGACCGAAAAAAAAATTTTTCAACTAATGTAGACATGCGTTCTATTAGTATTTTGTTCTCTTAAATAAATTTAATTACCACCCCGGTATACAATTTTTTTTTATATAAATTCCATCGATGCTATAATTTCATTTCATTAGTGCATTCAAATTAAGGCTGATTTAATTCTACAACAGTTTTTCTTCCACTCATTATTACAGTAGATTACCACCACCAATAAAGTGGTAATATTACAATATAATGTTACTATTTGCAATATTCTGATAACTTTACTATGAAATCTATGACGTTAAAATTAGTACCAAAATAAAACAAAATAGTTTAATTAATTCGAGGGTTATTGTTAGTACAAGTGGTATTATTGGATACAAAAAAAAATTAGGTTGTCTAAAAAATTATCAAGAATTTGTAAAAATTAATAAGTACGAAGGTTAGTATCACAGAATCTTAGAATCAGAAATTTAATTGGATGTGTAAGCATGAAATGTATATTATAGCAGAGGCTTGACATTGAGGGACATAGCTGGCCATGTAGAAAAAACCGAGTCGTTCACGCGCCTTTGTTTTAGTTTACTAGGCAAGTGATAAACCGTTGCTCCTTGGAACTAATTATTTTACAAAAGTTCATCAGAGATTAACAAATAAAAAATCATTCTGTTTAAAATTTTAAGTCAGTTTTTTTTTAATTTAGTGGGATCATCTTAACCATATACTCTTTCTAGCAAAATTCGGCAAGTGTGAAATTTTTGTTAAAGTTTTATGTAAGGAAGATCCACATTACATGAAAATGTACGTTTCGCATAAGAAAAAATTTATTTCATTTTGCAGGATTTTATCAACCAGAAAATTAAAAAGAAGGCTTTTGCTTAACAACGACGTGTACATTTATTAAATTTATAAATATTTTTAAAAACAAAAATGTGGTTACCAAAACATCTAATTGATTATTTTATATATCTTTATTATTTATTTAACATATCTTTCAGAATTACAGTAATATAATTACAACCGTTAATTATTTTTTATTGTAAAAAATAATTGTTATAATTCAATAACAAAGTAATTGCAAACGGTGACAGTAATACTTAATCTTGGTAAATATACAACCATGATCAATGTTGTACTACAATCTATGGTCACTGACAGTTGTCGATGTTATCTTGGCCATCTTTCCAGTCTTTTTTGTATACTTATCATATTAATTATATAAAAATAATTAAGTTAATCTAATAAAGTTTAAAAGTTATTATGCAGTACTTTAACAGAATATATCTATTGTGTTTCTTTTTCTTATGGACTTTAATTCTTGTGCTTGGGCATTCTCATTCTCATTCACATCCAACAGAAAATGAACCTCCAGCGTACAAATATTCTGCTAGTGCAAATCGGAAACATAAAGTTAATCACGAAAAAGATTTACAAACTAACTATGATTTATATGTAAGAGCGTTAAGTTCAACTGTTTTTATAAGTATTGTACCGTTCTTCATTTTATTTTTTATTCCTATTGACGGAACTGTTGAAAAGCAACCGCTTTTGAAAATTCTATTATCGTTCGCATCTGGTGGACTTCTTGGCGATGCATTTCTCCATTTGATACCACACGCTCTTTCCCCACATACTGTTGAAAGTAGCCACAGTCACTCCCATAATGAGGGCAAACATGAACCACATGATATGACTGTTGGTCTTGGGGTCCTTGGCGGAATTATAACATTTCTTGTTGTAGAAAAGTCTGTAAGATTATTCAATGGGGGACATGCACATTCCCATAGCACAGATAAAAAAAAAGAAGGAGAAAAATCCAAAAAATCAAGTAAACCTAAAAGGGAGGAAATTAAAATTGCTGGATACCTTAACCTAGCTGCTGATTTTACCCATAATTTTACAGATGGATTGGCAATTGGAGCCTCTTTCATAGCTGGACAAAGTATAGGCTACATTACTACTATTACTATATTATTGCATGAAATTCCTCATGAGATTGGTGACTTTGCAATTCTTGTACAATCTGGGTGTTCTCGAAGAAAAGCAATGATGTTACAACTTTTAACAGCCTTTGGTGCTATTTCGGGTACAATTATTTCAATTTATTTGCAGGGTTCAAGTGAAAGCTTAGTATCATCTCTTATATTACCTTTTACTGCAGGTGGATTTATATATATTGCTACTGTATCTGTTATTCCAGAATTATTAGAAGGATCAAATAATAAATTTTCACAATCAGTTAAAGAAATAATAGCCTTATTAGCTGGGGTGTACATGATGGTTTTGATAGCGCAATATGAATAGCTCAATGTATTTTAACACAACTTTGTAAACAATTTTGTAAACTTTGTAAATCATAATACATTTAGTAAGGATTGAAAATTAAACAAATACTGCATCACATAATCCTTTATGGTCTTCTTATAATTAATATACTTCTGAAATAAAAGAAAAATTATAAACTTGTTTTATTGTTTCATGCACCAAGAGTATAGTATTTGAGGTTATAAAAACCTTATGTTTATTTTAAGTTGTAAGCAGTCTTCTCGCTTCTTACTACTTGGTCAATTTTTCACATTATATAGTGTTCCTGAACATAATCCCATCTAATAAGTTGTAAGAAAGTTTATGAAGGTAAATCTCGCGGATCACCGGATTCGCGAGCCAGTTTCGATGAAGCTGTAATAGTCGTCAATAAGACTAACAGCGCAAACTTTATCGAATCCAGCAGCAGCAGCAGTGAAGGTAAATCACATTAATCTATGGCTATCATTATTTATCTATCTCAAACCCTCATGGTAGAATAAAATATTCAATAGAATATTACTGCAAAAGCATAATTTTTCTTGTAATATTTCTTTAGGCATGTTAAAAGAAACAAAGTTTTTAGCTAGTCTGTTTATACATTATTTTTGTTGCTAGTGACCACCAAATGATGTTACAATATCTCAAACTATTTCTCAACTAATGTTTGAAGTGATAAGGACTAATTTCAGATACAATTAATATACTGGTAGATCAGTGTCTTGGTAACAACTGAATAAATAATGTTTAATGAAACATTGAGATAAGTACTAAAAATGTTACTAAAAAGTAGTTATGTGGAGCATGGTTAAGAAAATCTTTGCAATATAGGGAACACAAACAGGTGCAAATGAATAAGCTTAAAAATATTCATAAACGCTAATAATTTCTCTAATAAAAGAGCATAATTAGTTAACAATTCACTTACACCCATGGTTATTAAAAAAATCACAAATATTATTCCTTTTGTAAGAAAAACATTTAACCAAGAAAAGAATAGAACTTTTAAACAGTCAAGTTTTTGTATATAACATATTTTTATTTCCTCTTTTATGTATGACAAATCTTTTTAATGGGAGGTCTGATATTGATGGTTCTTGTTTGTCAGGAACTGTTCCTTGAAGTTGTTTTCTTATACATTGGTTTCCTGGCACAGAGTTGCATGTCTCTTACAATCTTGGATTTCCTTGTTACTGTAGCCATCAGGTCTATATATATGCTATCTGTCACCCACCTATTAGTACTTACAGCTTACTAATCCATTGGGCAATCTCATCTACCAGTTTTTTTTTTGATTTCATTCAATTGCATAAAGAAACTACAGACAGAGCTCTCTGGGCAACTTTGAATTAACATGTTGAATGCTGTCAGTCTCAAAACTGGCAACATACTCACCTGGCATCTCATGTCTCAACAGCTTGACTGAAGAATTTTGAATCAGTCATGTGTTAAATCTTTTGAGGCCTCAGTTATGTAATGGTAATAACCTCTGCCACTTACACCAGGGGTCATGGGTTCGACTCCCACTCAAGACAAACATTCATGTGATGAACATTTGTGTTTGTTCTATCTGGTTGTTTATCTATATCATTATTTAAAAATGTGTATTGGGTCTCTGATAACCCATACTACAGATGCTTGTCTACCTATCTTGTTATCAGAATACTGTGAGAAAAATGTCCAATGACATTTTATTTATTATAATCTAAACATTTCACATAACATAAATTGTAAAAACAAATTGAAATAAAAGAATAAGAATAGAATGCAAGTGTTTTATTTACTTCTTTTTAGATACACCAACAGTACGTCCCCTTCTACCTGTAGTTTTGGTATGTTGGCCACGCACTCGGAGACCCCAGTAATGACGCATGCCCCTGTGAGCACGAATTTTCTTCAACCTTTCCAAATCTTCACGAAGTTTCGAGTCCAAGTTTGAAGAAGTAAGTTGACTGTATTTACCATCAACAATATCTTTCTGTCTGTTCAAAAACCAGTCAGGAATTTTATATTGCCTGGGATTAGACATAATGGTTATAATTTTTTCAACCTGAAATTTTATAGAAATTAATAAAAATAAATAATTTTTTTTCTACTCATAACAAAAATACTTTATTACATTTTAAGCAATTAAGCTGTACTGTTGTCCTCTTGTTACTGTCTAATTTAATAAAAGAAAATATGACTAATTAATAATAACAGTAATTTAATTATGACAGTAACTTCAAATAAATAATTATTAAACCAGAATCTATCAAGCAAGTTTTGTTTCATGTAAAGAATTGAGTAATTGGTGTATATCTTTACTTTTAATGCACTGTCTTTAAGCAATCAATCATTTACCAATAAAATGACATAACATTTAACAACATATATTAATAAAAATACGAAAAACAAATAATAACATTTAAAATAAAATTTATAAATTAAGATAAAAAATAATTACTTCTTCCTCCGTACATTCGCCAGCACGTTTGTCCAAATCGATATCAGCTTTTTTCAGGACTATGTTGGAATATCTTCGTCCCACTCCTTTGATAGCGGTCATGGCAAACATAACCTTTCGTTTTCCATCTATATTCGTATTCATAATACGTAGAATATGTTGAAACTTATCTGGTATGACGAGCGACTAAAACAATAATTAAACATTAACTGTAAAAATATTTATCGAAACACCACTATAGGGAAACGACATATTGTAAAAATGTATTTAAAAAGTTTATTATTTAATGATTACGTAATAAAATAAAGATTAAATACCATTGTGACTAATTCTGATAGCCTTACGTCTTAAAAAGAACTGCAGTCGATATAAAAAGGAGCTTCAAATGTCAAAATTAATACAGGTAAAATATTATAGAGTATATTAACAAAAAATTTACAATGAAGCAACAGTATAGTATAATTTAAATCGTTGTATTCAGCGTTAAAAAATATTAATACATGTAAAATTTATACTCCAAATTGGGTAAATCGTTTTTGTTCTATTTCTTATTGTTTGAAATGTTTTACGACCAAAGCCTAACCATAATATTACCAAATTTTAACCATAAACTTGGCCGTAATAAAACATAGTTAAACCGTATATTTATATTAGTCGTAAATTTTATTTCAATTTTTTTATTTAAAATTAGACCTTAAGAAAATATGTTGGTTGTAAAGCAACACAATATCATATAATTATTAAAATGATACTATAGATAATTAATGACGGAGAATTTTTTCAACAAGATTATATTTCATATATTTCCACATGCCTTTATTAGATAGATAGAGATATAATAGTCTACAGTACTAACATAATATAAAGTTATCAAAAGATATGACTTTGTGATCTGATGTCATGTCACTTAAAAGCTTTATCTAGTGTCTATGACTTACAAATTTGTGAGTGTTCCCGTCGTGTGCCGGTTTCCACTTTCTGTTACACGAATTCAATCTAGGTGTAAGTTGTGAAAAGAAAAGTTATTTACCATGCTCGCGGAAACGACATTATCACTAATACAAATATTAGAAAAAACCATATCTCCAGGTAAGTCGAAACATTTTGTTTCAATGGCATGGCGTTTCTTCTTTATTGTCAACTGACTTATAGTACGTAGCATATAACCGCTTTTGATTCAATTGCATGATTACTTTAGATACAATACTTTGTAATTTATTCACTATAACCGATAGCACATTATTTTAAGTACGAAATTGGTTTACTATAATTTTAATCGGACATTCATATCAGACAGGCTTATTGGGAAATTTTTAGTTATTTTAGTTTAAATTTAAAAACTAATTATGTCAATTATAATGTTTTCTTTCCTTACAAAAATCATTGTAAATACCATTTTTATTGAACTTTTCTACGTAACTTCGTACAACGCGTTGTTTTGGTTATAACGGAAAATTTTGAATTCTTTATTTATTTTAATTTTTATAATTTTTATTTAAATTACAGATAGAAATGAATTGGAAGCTGCGGAGAAATACCTTGACCATGCAGCAGTCACAAACTTTACTACCTTCATTAAGATGCTGTCAGATGTACTGGTGCAGGGTGGTAACAGTCAGGTGGCGCGAATGGCGGCAGGACTTCAATTAAAAAACCATCTCACCTCAAAAGATCTTAACTTAAAGCAACAGTACCAACAAAGATGGCTCTCATTGCCAGAAGATATAAGACTGTATATCAAGAAAAATGTATATAGCTTTATTTTTTTCACTGTTTTTTTTTTAAGTTTATAAAGGTGAAATTGACATTTTGTCGAGTCTGTATTTACAGAATATTTAATTGATATTTCAGATATTAACAGCTATTGGTACTGAAAATAGTAGACCTAGTTCGGCAGCCCAGTGTATTGCATATGTAGCAGTGGCAGAACTACCAGTTGGCCAGTGGAATGACCTTATACCTATGCTTGTAGAAAATGTAGTTAATGCTCAATCGACAGAATTAAAAAAGGAAGCAACATTAGAAGCTATTGGTAAATAAAATTCAATTTATATAAATTTAAATAATGCTAATAAAAACAAATGTGAATGGTTTACCTTTTGGTACTAGTGTTACTGAGATAAGTATTGTCATAATTGTTAATCTGGTGTAACCAATAAGGTATTAATAACATTGTGTATTTATATTATGAGAAGTGAACCTTTCCATTCCATTGCAACTTTAGGTTACATCTGCCAGGAAATTGATGCAGAAGTATTAACAGAACAAAGTAACCCTATTCTAACTGCTATTATTCATGGCTTGAGGTCCAATGAGCCCAGTAATCATGTGAGGCTTGCAGCAACTCAGGCCTTGTTAAATTCACTAGAATTCACTAAAGCTAATTTTGAAAAAGAAAATGAAAGGAACTTTATAATGGAGGTGGTTTGTGAAGCTACACAATCCACTGACATGAGAGTCAGTGTTGCAGCTTTGCAATGTTTAGTAAGTATTTGTCATTTTTATTTTATTACATTACTAATTTGTATTAAAGACAGTCATATATAAAGATGTTTAATTTTACATTATTTAAGATCTTATAAGTAAGACATTGCTATTGTATAACTTAAAAATGATACTATATTTTTATAATTTGTCAAGATTTTGCATCATTTTACTAATTATAAAATTACCTTTATGAGTATATTAATTTTATCTCATTTAACAGGTCAAAATACTCTCTCTTTACTATCAATTTATGGAACCTTACATGGGTCAGGCCCTTTTTCCCATTACCTTGGAGGCTATGAAATCAGATGTAGATGAAATTTCACTCCAAGGTATTGAGTTTTGGTCTAATGTAAGTGATGAAGAAATTGATCTTGCTATTGAAGAAGCAGAAGCCGCGGATGCAGGTTAGCTATTGTTTACACTACAGCTATTGTTTATAAACTGCTAGTATCTGATAGCACTTTATGAAGTTATTGTTAAGAAATTAAAAATTGCTTGGAAAAGTTAGATTAAAAAACTTTGCTTTTATTTAATATGTTCATTACATATTATTTTGCTGAATGAGTTTTCATTTTTCTTTTCTTTTAAAACAGAATTGATAATATTATTTTGAGGCATTCGATTTAATTAACCTTTTGAGCTCTAAATACTTTAGGAGGAAATAGTCTATACCAAGGATCCCTAAACTATTTTCGACAAGTGACCCCTTTTCCAAAATAAATTTATACCTCAGATCCTCATGGCCCAATTACCTACTTCTAAGATCAACCTCTTTTAATCATAATGGTCCGCTAACTTAAAACAGCTGCTACAGAGTGTTATTTTTCATTCTGACTTAGGTCAATAAAAGCAGACATATAGATATCGACCACTTTGGGAATCCCTTGGTTCTCTTGGGAGTCTATATGAACATAAAATGAGCTCGCCATTTTGACAATTCCTGGAAATATTAGATTTTTATCCATAATACTACCCAATCGCCACATAAAAGAAATCAATTACTAATACGTGCCCATGTATTAATTTTACACAAATAGAATTGTATATTGATGAATAAATTTACATGCATATATGTTTCCACAGTGATCTAAAGTTTAAAACAAATTAACAATATAAAATAGTCTCAGTAAAATACAAAGGTATATGGGCATATTTTTTTTTTCTTGGAATTTATTTTAATTTACGTTGTTATGAGCATGATATAGGATTTCTCAGTCATGTAATAATACACGTTAATAATAAACTGTTTATGAAAGGTTTGAGGATCTTTATCAGAACATCTTGGCGGCTAAAATTATATTTAATTTAAAATACAAGTGCCATGCTCATTATCTTAATATCTAACATACTAAATGCTTAAGTGATATGGAAGATAGTACATTTATGGTGCTATTGTAATATTAGATATTTTCTACTTTGTATCCCTCTACATATTATTTAAGAAATTTGTTTTAAATGGTTTAAAATCAATGGTTTTCTAACAAATAGAATATTAAATTACTATTAATAAAATGTTGTTAAACAGTAAATTTATCAGATATGTAACTAAAAATATTACACAGGCTTTAACTAGTCCTCCTCTAAATGACGTAAATTCGAATTCCTCAACAAAGTTGTCTTTTTTATCGGTAATGGACTAACACTTCGATTTGACCTGTTGTTAAGTGACAATGAGGCCATAGATACGTTCACCAATAACACATCTGGCTCTCACGTGTATGACTGCTGAAATATAGCAATATTGTTCTGGCAGTATATTGACATTGAGGATGATAGCTAGCCAGGCGAGTTTTAAAAACTCTGCCACCATCCAGACTCTACTACCCTTGTGACTTGGGAATTGAACCTTCGCATTAAAAGCCAAGCAAGTAAACTACTGCGCCATGAAAGCAATCAAAAATATGTTCTTCTTAATATAATCTTAGATACTAAATGTGTCATGCTCTTTACTAGATCCATAAATTATAACTAATTCAAAGATATGTATACATTTTTACTACAGAACCAAATTATATAGTTGATTTATCTTTTAATATTAAATTGCTTTAAATGCAAATTTGGTGAACAACCGTAATGTGGAAGATTACGTAGATAATACTAAGGTGTGTAATGACTTTTACACTATCTACAATACATGAAAAACATGATATGTCAATCACGAAATAAAAAGACCATTGATTTTTTACTCATCCCATGTATACCTTTAAACTGACGTAGATAACTATATGACAAAAGTACTTGGATATAAATTTTGTATAGAGATTTTTATTATTATTGCATTTTTTATAATAAAATTAAAGTAGTTTTAAATAACAAATATTACAACACATCTTTTACTGAATTGCAACAAATTATTTGTTTTCTAGGACGTCCACCTGTTAGAACATCAAGATTTTATGCACGAGGTGCATTGCAATACTTAGCACCTATACTTATGCAAAAGTTAACCAAACAAGATGATTCTGATGATGAATTAGAATGGAATCCTTCAAAAGCAGCTTCAGTTTGCTTAATGCTTCTTTCTAATTGCTGTGAAGATGAAATTGTACCACATGTTTTACCATTTATCAATTCAAATATTAAAAGTGAAAATTGGCGGTACAGAGATGCTGCTCTTATGGCATTTGGTTCTATATTAGGGGGTCTAGAGGCAACTACCCTTAAACCTTTAGTTGAAAAGGCAATGCCAACTCTTATCCAAGCAATGTATGATTCAAGTGTTGCTGTAAGGGACACCGCTGCATGGACTTTTGGAAGAATTTGTGAAATTGTTCCTGAAGCTGCTATTAATGATACCTACCTAAAACCTCTTTTAGAAAGTCTTGTTAATGGCCTGAAGGCTGAGCCACGTGTTGCTGCTAATGTTTGCTGGGCCTTCACAGGTCTCGCAGAAGCTGCTTATGAAGCAGCAGAAACTGGAGATTCTAATCAGCCACAAACATATTGTATGTCCAACTTCTTTGATTTTATTGTTCAGAGACTTCTAGAGACAACTGACCGCCAGGATGCAGCACAACATAATTTAAGGTCAGCTGCTTATGAAGCATTAATGGAGATGGTTAAAAATTCTCCTATTGACTGTTATGTTACTGTGCAAAAGACCACAATGGTGATATTAGAGAGATTGCAACAAGTTTTACAAATGGAAAATCACATATCTAGTCAAGCTGATCGCTCTCAATTCAACGATCTTCAAAGTCTTCTGTGTGCTACATTACAGTCGGTGTTGCGTAAGGTGACGCCGGAAGACGCACCGCAAATATCAGATGCAATTATGACAGCCCTTTTAACTATGTTTGCTGGTAACGCTGGTAAAGCGGGCGGTGTCCAAGAAGATGCCTTAATGGCAGTATCTACTTTAGTTGAAGTGTTAGGTGAGGGTTTCTTGAAGTACATGGATGCATTCAAACAATATCTTTATGTTGGACTTAAAAATCATCAAGAATATCAAGTTTGCATAGCAGCTGTCGGTCTCACGGGTGATATTTGCCGCGCTCTAAAGAGTAAGGTGAGATTTACAATGTTGTACATAGCCAACTTTTTTTTGCTTTTTTTGATTTGATTGCTTACACGTTTTTCCTTAAAATATATGTCATTAATAACAATACATGTTTTACTTATAACTTGAATGCAGGCTTCAGTATTTTCAATATTTATTTTGTATTGTGTTTATGTATTGTTATTAAGTTTTAAAGTTTATAAACAATTTTTTTTACAGAATAATGAAAGAATAGAGATACAGTTTTTTACCTGAGACATTGTTGTACATATTTATTTTATTTTTGAGACATATCCTTTCATTTACATGATTTTTTACATTATTTTTTTTTTGCAAGAACATTGAAACAAATAAACCATGTAAAAAAAGAGTTGGATGTACCTTGTTCAGTAATGTTTCACTAATTTATTTCTAATTTTTTGCAGGTACTACCATACTGTGATGAGATTATTTGTCTTCTATTGGAAAATTTAGGTGATCCGTCAATTCATCGTTCAGTGAAACCTCAAATTCTATCAGTTTTTGGAGATATAGCCCTGAGCATTGGACCTGATTTCGCAAAGTACTTCGACATAGTTATGCAAATGTTGCTTCAGGTAATTATTACGGTTGTGATAACATAATTCGTAATAATTTTTAAAATACGATGAAGTCGAATTGTTACTGCTTTGTTCATAAATTATTTTCATATTTAATTATTATTTTAAATGATTAAATAAAATCATTTCAGAATTATGTAATTGTTTTTGTTTTTATTTTATAGGCGAGCAATGCGCAAGTGGATCGCAATGATTATGATATGGTAGAATATTTAGGTGAACTACGGGAAAGTGTGTTGGAAGCATATACCGGAATCATTCAAGGCTTGAAAGGTTCTACTGGAGAGGTAAAAATATTGTTCAGTGGTCAATAACATCATGTTAATTAATATTTAATACGCACAAATCAATTTCCTATTGTATTTCTGTTATTGATTTGTTATTCAAAACATGATTTTCATTAATTCTTATATAGAATATTGCTAGATTAAATGATGGAGGACATAAAAAAAAGTTTGAAGATGAGTAAGGTAATAAATTGTGAACTAATTGTTGTGAAATAATCAGAAAAGGAATAAAGTAAGATAAGTTAATAAAAATGGTTTTAGGGTTAAAACTTTTGCCAGGACAGACTAGGTGGTACCCCCAATACATCCTCAGATATCAACACTTATTTCTCTCGCCAAGTAATAGTTTGAAAGTATTATTATATTGAAGTGTGATGCAAATACACCACCTCATAATTTAAAGTGATGGGCGTAGTGAGAAATATAAATTAACATTCATCGTAACATATAAAAATCTGCCTATGATTAACTTCGCATTTTATTTTCCTTTTACCAGGTGCGATCTGATGTCGCGCTTGTGGAACCGCATGTACCTGCAATCGTGAACTTCATGAAATTGGTTGCTTTCGAACCAGAGAGAACAGATGGCCATATGTCAGTAATCGCGGGCTTGACTGGGGATCTGTGCACGGTTTTCGGGCAGAGGGTGTTGCCGCTCTTAGAGACTCCACCATTGCTTGACTTGTTGCAAGCCGCTCGGCGTTCACGTACACCAAGGACTAAGACTTTAGCCAACTGGGCCACGAAAGAAATCCGCAAGCTCAGGCAGCAACCATCTCTCACCAGCTGGTAAGTAACTTTCAATAGGTTATATCATTTGTTATTACAACTCCCATTACATTGATATGATTTTCGCATAGATATATTTCTTTAAACCCAGTACATTTCTAGAACTCTGAAATCATGTACTGCATACAATTCATTGTCATAAAAAAAAATTTACAAGAAAATTAGAACAACTCGTACAAAACTTTTCTTAATGCTGCATTTTTAAATAATATTCTTTACTTCTTTTCTTTAACTACTTTTTAAAATGAAATATTTTTTCCAGATTCGGAATGACGGAAATGTCAGTTATGTAACAAAGTTTTAGTCAACTTACTACTGGTAAACTTTATTGGGAGGTCATATGTCATTATTTGTAAGTCGTTTGGTGCATTTACTTCCATGTTGCGAATATTTCCTATTTCTTTTTTTTAATGATAAAGTTAATATTTAAAGTTCTGTTCATCAATCACGTAAATTTGTATTCTCAGTTTTATATCTATGCTTTATAAAATAAATATTGGTGTCTAATTGTCGTTAGAATCTATAGATTAACTAAGGTTAAATTAATAACATTGGAAATACCAACTTTGGGCAATGCACCTGACGCAATATTCTTGATATTTTATACATGCCTCACCATAATCTTTCCATATTTTTAATAGAAGTCAAAGCATTTTTTCCTATTTGGTATTGTAGATACAGACAGTGGCTGTGGTATCTTTACTTATGTGACACAAATGTGATTTTCTGAAAGTGTGCCAGCATGAAAGTTGAAGAATGTTATTATAAGGCATGCACATATGCAAGGGACTGTAAGTTTTATAAATTATTATTATTATTATGCTATGTAAGGCTTATGAAAGGTGAATGAATGAATGAATATAACAGATATTTTGTAAATTTAGGCATGTGTCAATCTTTCTGAGGGATTGGTGTATTATAAGGTTCCGTCAACTTTATTCGAGCAACATTGAAGGACGCCATATTGGTGATGATCACTTTAACCATCATAAATACTTTTTTTTTTTTAAATAACATAATACTAATTATATTTTTATTCATTATAAATGAATTTTCTTTGATAGACATGCTTTGTAGTTTGTTTATGTTGAATTGTAATGGTACACAATATATTGCTGTGATGGTTAAAGACTGACTTTCCTTCTTATCAAAAGTTCGTATAATTTGTACATATGTAATTAAAAATACGTCTTTTAATTTCCAATATTATCGATTGTAACACTAATATTTACTCAGTATAATAATGTTTCTGTTCGATAATCAAGTGATGCAATTATTGATAAACCCAATGTGAATCTCTATTTAGTTTGGTTTCTCATAACACTATTTCTATAATTACAATTTATTTAAATAACGAGATCTTGAAAACAATCAAAACAATTAAAGTTGTACTATTTATATTTATTTACATAAAAATTTAACTCTACAATGCTTTCATCAGCAAAAATTGTAAATTTTGGATGAAGAATGGAAAGCGTAATAAATGTATTTTTCTCAATATACTTAATAATTGCATTTAACTAAAATCAATTATTATCAGTTATTTTAGTATGCGACTGGTTTGATATTCATTCTAGCTTTCACTCATAGTATATATATTGAACACAAATAAATGTAACTTTACATAAACCCTCTTTTGGTCAAGTTCAAGATTGTTTCAAATTCAAATTTGTAAAGTGTCTGTCTGTCTGCTAGTCTGTGAGCATCTCTGATAGTCATGATGTTTGCGAGAATTATGCAAGATTTTTATGAGAAGTGTGTCATATGTAGCAAGTTTGTGTTACAAAATATAAACATTTGTGTTTTTAATCAATTGTAAAATCGAAAGTTCTTGTTATCATATTATTAATTATGTCAAGAATGATAGGAGAATATGTGTGAGGACTAGTGCCATGCCATGAAAGGTTCTGGTCTAGAATCATAGGCATTGAGTCAATGAATACCACCCACTTTTCCTGCGCAAATAAATATTAATTGAAATTATTTTGTTATTTTCTTTATTTCATTTTGTTACGCCTACAATTACTGTTCTGTAAACTGTTCTACTGTAATAAAAGCATTTCAAAGTTCAATGTTTTTTCTTCAATGAAATGTTTAGTAATCTTTCTTTGTGTGTACTACAAGCAAAATAATAGATGCAAGTTCGACAGAATTTTACTGGTGGCTGGCCATTCTCCCTTTTATTTGTTCCGTAAAGGAAATGCCCTTGAATTACATTCCTTACCGGAGCAAGTAATAGCCTGGCATAGCGTGCTTAAACATATCACATACCGACATACTTGCCTCAATTTATTTGAGTGACAGTCCCCTTAATCCCTGTCCCAGGGAGTCATGAACGTTAGACCAAGCACTCAAAAGCATCCAATCCTCCCAACATTCTGCGGCAGATAAAAAGCCTTGGTTTCATCGTCGTCACGTCTGTATTTTGTTACCGCTTTTTCGTGAAGGATAAATCTTTACAACTACGAAGAGTAATGCGCTCGATGCCACACTCGCGTTAATTCAATGACTGAAGGGGCTCCCCAGGGTCATTTCTACGGCCGTGTCAACCGGAAAGTTTTCTCTTCACTTCTCTGTGTGTGGATGGCGAAACCAAAATTGTTAATCTCCCTTCGCAACTATAACAACGCGGGAACCAGTTCGAGGGAGTTAATAAAGTTGGAAGTTAAGGATGCCTTTTTAAGTGATTGTATTTATTTAAAGCAGTGATTCCCAAAATGTACGTCGTAGCTCGACGGGGCGTCGCGATATATTCAATTTAAATTTAATTGAACATTTCGCTGCTAGTTACTAACCTAACCACCTGGCAACCGTCCAATAGCAGTTACAGCAGCAACAAACAGTTGAAATTAGACATTTTATATTACCTCAAGGAGGTTTAATTTTACAAAAAAGTCAAAAATTTAAAACAATACAACACTATGTATTAAAGAGGCCGCAAATCAAACAAGATTGAGAACCTCTGATTTAAGTAACTGCACATTCTTAATTTTCTTGATCCAAAATTTTGGCCATATAATTATAAATTTTATTTTTTATAAATCTAATTAAAGGAACTTGATTGAGACAGCTAACTGCTTGACACCTTAACCTAAATTTTTGTGTTAACAGAAATGAAGCTACTGCTCCCTTGTCTCAAATGTTAGTCAACAAAGTAAATAGTTAATGAGAAGTCTAGATATAATCGCCGAATGTTTAGGTCTGAGAAATGTTTTATTGTATTGTAAGCAAATATTTTTTATTCACATTGACCACGTTCAAGTCACTTTGAATTTCTTTAATGATAAATACCTTAGAATAGTAGGCTAGAGTATTACACTATTAAAACGTGGGTAATAATACTAATACGAATCCGTTTAACTTACTTTTGTTCATACAGTCCGTTCCGTAAACCTCTTCACTACGCCTACCACCCCACTGCACGAAATATTAAAATCGATTTTTTTATCGCTTATGGGCTTACACGTGGTCTCGATTTCACCTGATGTTAAGTAACAATAAGGCCGTAGATAGTGAAGCGTGTGTGACCAGAATATATCTGGCTCTCATGTATCACCGCCGGAACAGCAAATACTCTTATGGCGGCAGATTGACATTAAGGGTGGTAGCTAGCCAGGCGGATTTAAAAAAACCGTACCACCATCCAAACTCGATTACACACAAATGTCAAACACACCAGCCTGGAAATCGAACCCGACACCTCCGCTTTATAAGGCTAGTGGCTAAATCACTGCGCCACGGAGGCAGTCAAAATGCCGTCGTGAACGTGTTAAATTGGCGCTTTAAGGCACATAAAGATTCGCAGTGTTGAACGTTCGGTGTAAAACGTGTATATTGTGCCTATCATGTGTACTTTAGCATCTTGTTTACATGCCTTTGAAATAAAAATGTCTTTCTAAAGGTGTCTATGTTAACTAAGTGGTTCGAGGATATAAGAGAGAGAACCCGATATTGCTATAATATAATAAAAAGATTTGCGTGAAACCACAAAAGTTTTCTCCGTGTGACCGCTGAACATTTTGAGGATGGCACCACGTGATGATGATGATCAAAACTGCAATTATATTATAGGCACCCACACATCAGATGACAAATATGAACACAACCACCGCTGCTCTCCCACCCACGGATCGTTTGTAAATAAATGATTACTACACGCTACCGCCTAATTTTCGATTCCGTTTTTGATGCTGTGCCAGATGATTGAATTTTTCCGCTATAGATTTAAAAATTATGAAGAAGGATAACACGTAATCTCTGGCAACATTTTATTTAAACTCTGTGTTAAAAGCTAATCCGAAACATTCTTCAATACACATACATCAAGAAAGATTACGTAACGCAGGTTTTCCTTTAGAAACCATGCGTCTCAACCGGTATGGAGTTTAGACGGAAGATAATGATTACAAAATCACTAGTGATCACTAATGATGTTTAATCGACAATTGACGTGCTTACTTGACAAAACGACCTAAATTAAAAGGAAACGGCATAAACATGTACAGGTCAGAAAATTATAACTATTAGATCCACACAAAATAACACTGAGAACATATCAATGTTCAAAACTTAAGTATTCCTTAGTCAAAACCGTCAATAGAAAGGCACAGAGCCGTCATGCTGAACATTTGTCTTAGGATTCAAGACTAAATTTCACCTGACACTTCACTGCATGGTTTTATTTACTGTTTTTACCCATGATTCATGGAGGTGGAGAAAAACACAGTCTTCTACCTTAATATTGCGATAATTGCATCGTTGCCGAAACGTAACTTAATATCTAGAATGTTGAGTTCATCCTTAAATCGAAATGAGGATTGACGTACTTCAAATGTTTTTTACCAACTTAATATTTTCTTCATTATACCTACTAAGTATTCGTTTCGTTTTTTTTTCTCACTTTGTTGCCAAAAAACTTCAAAAACATACATTCAACTTGAATCGTTGTTATTATAACGCAGTATTATGTTATTTTGAATACTCACAAGATTATTTTTCACAGAATAAAAGAAAATTGAAATATAGAACCACAATCGAAAAGCTATCTCTCCAACAGTTGATATGCCACTGATATATTATAATATTATGTCTGATACTGTAATAGATTTTTACATCATAGGGGCCGCTATATTCTGTGATTGATGCCCATTGCTATAGGTTGATCTTGTTTCAAAATATTAAATTATTAGAAAATTTCATAATAGCGCATTTGAGAAATAATCGAATTGGGAACTTTTTATTACGGGTTTTTGTAAAATGATTTTTGATGAATTATTAATAGTTCATTTATAAATATTGCGAAAATGGCATAAAATACCACTACATATATTTAAGTTTACTGCAATAAGCGCTCATGGAGTTTATAAGGCAAAATACAGAATGTACTTAGAAGCGATGTTTTTGAATTGTTATTTTATATAAATGGTAAAGAAAGCTGCTAATATAAAGTAATATTAATTTCATCTTTCTAAAAATTTCCTTTTCCAAACAAGTACGAGAAGAGCTAGGTTTTTGTGACTAGTCTGTATTTATGCTCCAAGTTTTCGTTTTATCTCTATAGATGATGATCTGTCAATTTATTCATTCTATAGTCAATCTTAAATGTCTCATTTTAATTGTAATTCCACGTGGTACTGTCATTGTCGTGTTTAATAAAGTAGGATTTAGTTTTTATCTTCTTTTTAATAATTTATTACATTACAAATTTGGTAACTAATAAATGCCAGTGTTCTTTCTAAATAGTTGTTTTATTGCAGATTGATACAATACGCATAAAATGAAGCCTCCGAACAAAATAGGTAGTTATTAATTTGGTTCGAATATATAGATTTAAGAAAAATACATATAAAAAAATATTAAACATTTAGTCCGTATTAATTCATTTGTAAACGTTACTGATAGTTAATTTGAATAATTCTGTATTTCGTATAGATTATCTAAATGCCATGTGCAAATAATACTAAAGATTACGCCATATTAGTCTTATCATTTAAGATACGGATAATTATATTTCGATTTTTTTTTTTAAATTATCCACTAAACATGTGTATAATGATATTGAACTTGATATTTATTCCTAAGAATTATAAAGAAGCTATTTACTTTTCTAGCTGACTTGGGCTTAGCAGAATTGGGACGCAATGAAATTATGTTAGCAGAGAAAGAAATGCCGGGTCTTATGGCTTGTCGACGCAAATACGCACCAAGTAAAATTCTTAAAGGTGCTCGAATTGCAGGAAGTCTTCATATGACAGTGCAAACTGCTGTTTTAATAGAAACTTTAATAGAATTAGGAGCAGAAGTAAGTTTACATTATAATATATTAAAAATATTTATTATTTGTAGTATTATAAATTTCAATTCTTTTTATTCCAATTTATAATATCTCACAGATCTTGATATCATTGTAGCGTCCCAGATCTTACTAATGCAATGAAATAAATAAAAAATACACTATTTACTAGTAAATATATTGAAGATGAAACTCTATTTTTGATGTTTCATCATCATTGAGTGCCATCATTAAATTGAAGTTGAACATACAGTCAGATAATTTAATATATATTTACAATTTATCATAAATTAATCAAAATGTATATTTCAAAAAACCACTTAAATATAAACAGAATCATAAGTAGTAATATGTGCACATGTATTTTTTTAAATAGTCATACATTCAATTACATTATTATGTTTAATTTTGTTCACACTACCATTTTACACACACAGTGGAATACACCACTATCCTTTATCTATATTCTTATATCTAATATTATCACCCAGTAGAAGCAAACCTTATCTCTTAAATGGGTTTAAATTTGAAATGAATAATGTTCATTGTAGAATACAGTATTAATATTATTATAGACAGTAATCATTGAAGCAAAAAAAGTTATTTGAATGTATGATGCAATAGAATATCACATATAATTTAAAGTTTGTATTTATATAATAATAAATTTAATCACCTAATTGTTTTTAATAAACTATTTCTTTACTCTAAGATGTATATGGAATAATTTATTATCTTATAAGTTATCTAAACATGTCTTATCTTTCACCTTTGATCCAAAAAGAATGATGTAATTTTTTATCTGTGTCTAACAATTGTGTTATAAGTATCCAATGAATAGAGTTAGATAACAATTAGAGAAGTATATATTTAAAAATGACGAAATGTGAGCAAAAGTACAAAAATAAATATATTAAAATAGCCAATTGCATCTTTGACAGTTTAAAATTTAACACATAAAGAATAATGTCTGAAAAAATATTAAACCAACATGCATTTCATTTGTTTCATTTTAAGAATTTTATTCAAGGTACAATGGTCAAGTAGCAACATATACAGCACTCAAGATGAAGCTGCAGCTGCACTTGTTGCTAGAGGAATTCCTATTTATGCTTGGAAAGGTGAAACAGAAGAAGAGTACACTTGGTGTATAGAACAAACATTAATTTTTCCTGATGATAAGGTAATAACATTAAAAAACTTGGTTATACTTTTTTTTAACCACTTGCAGTTACATAAAGAATGTCACATGTATACTCTTTCTGAAATTCATTACCATGGTGCAATTTCTGTTTGCACATAATTGTGTATTCATCAATTTATGTGTGACGATATACTCTTCTGGAACCCCTTGAAAGCTGCCTGACTGCACCCCAAATTGATTGGCATTTGACTTTTTCAGCATGCAAATCCTTAAATTCCTTTGCATGCAAGTGGTTAATACAATGATGTTAATGTGTTTTGTTCCTTTTTTAAGTACACAAGTGGTAAACATGGTCAGTCCTAAATTAACACTTCATTAACCACAAATAAGATCAATGCTTATCAAACATAGATCTTATTTAAGCAAAAAAGTTTTTTGTTTCCAAAAAGAGTTGTTTTTTTATTAGAAAGCCTTTATTATTATGAAATGAATGCCAGATATATCCTGTGCTATCATTCATATAGATCATCTGGTGGACCCTAAATTTATTTAGCATCTGTACTGAAAGAGTTTAAAACCTGTTAGTCAAATGAGACACATAAAATAAACATATATTTATTTCTTAATATTATTCTTTGTATTTTAGCCCTTAAACATGATACTGGATGATGGGGGAGATTTGACAAACTTGGTACACAAAAAATACCCTCAACTTTTGGAGAATGTTAAAGGTATTTCTGAAGAAACAACAACAGGTGTACATAATTTATACAAAATGTTTCGTGAGGGTCATTTGAAAGTTCCTGCTATAAATGTTAATGATTCTGTGACAAAAAGCAAGTTTGATAATTTGTATGGGTGCAGAGAATCATTATTAGATGGTATCAAAAGAGCAACAGATATTATGATTGCAGGCAAAGTGTGTGTAGTAGCAGGCTATGGTGATGTTGGCAAGGGATGTGCGCAAGCTTTCAAAGGTTTCGGGGGCAGAGTTATTGTCACTGAAATAGATCCCATTAATGCACTTCAAGCAGCTATGGAAGGTTTTCAAGTAACAACCATGGAAGAAGCTTCTGAAATTGGCCAAATATTTGTAACAACTACAGGGAATATAGACATCATATGCAAGGACCATTTTCTGAGAATGAAAGATGATGCAATAGTATGTAACATCGGACATTTTGATTGTGAAGTTGATGTTGCATGGTTGGACAGCAATGCTAAGAAAGTAAATATAAAACCTCAAGTAGATCGTTATGAATTAGAAAATGGAAATCACATTATTGTACTTGCAGCAGGAAGACTTGTTAATTTAGGTTGTGCCACAGGACATTCTTCCTTTGTCATGTCTAATTCCTTTACCAATCAAGTTTTAGCACAAATTGAATTGTGGACAAAGCACAATGCTTATCCCATTGGTGTACATACTTTACCCAAGAAGTTAGATGAAGAGGTTGCTGCTCTACATTTAGACCACCTTGGTGTGAAACTTACTAAACTTACACCCAAACAAGCTAAATATATAGGAGTGCCCGCTGAAGGACCATTTAAGCCAGATCACTACCGATACTAATTTAGAGAAAATAAAATTGTTTGATTAATTCAAACAACATTGTGTTGGAGTTTTAACCATTAATCAAAATAATGAAAAAGCATTTATTATAATAACCTCCATAATATGTATCTTTACTGAAAACCGAAGTAATGAAACCACTGAGTCAATTGATATTTTGTATTTACTTAATATTTAAAATAAAGTGTTTGATCATTACTCTAAGCATTTTTGTCTATGAAAAATAATACCTTAATAATTCCTCATTTAATGGTTTAAGGATACATTTATCATTTATATTTATAACCCAGCCTGGTTCCAGACCAAAAAAGATTTGCCTAGGATCTTTTCTTTCATTTAACATATCATAATGTAAATCATTTTCTAATTGTGACAATTCATAACCATACTTTTGTGCTAATTTTAATCGCTCTTGTGATATATCCTGAGGGTTAGCTAGGTAACCTCTAGTTTCTGGGTTTGAATAATATTCAATAACATCTGGTGGAGGAATCATTCTCCTAGGCACAGCTTGGCCAGTTTCAAAAAATCTTTTTGGATTCTTCAAAAGTAAGAGGCTATGGGGATCATAATATGCTGTTGTTATTACCCCACCATTTCTCTCAATTGCAGCAATTACTTGTTCACTTGCCCACTGTACTTCAATATTAATTTTAGCTACAAATATGTCTACGCCTTCATCAGTTAAGTGAACACCAAACTGTTTCTGATCAGGAAAAAAATTGTACACTCCTGACTTTATTAAACTTGCAATATCAATAGGATTTGAAATATCTAATCTATCTTTATCTATTAAAGTCTGTAATTCTGATAAAGATAATGGTGGATACTGCCTCCTATGGCTAAAAAGAGTAATATAAATTAGATAGTTATAAATACACTTGTGCTTAATGGGTAAAAAAAAACTAAATTATTCCACAAAAAAAGAAATGATAAGGAACATTATGTTCCACTGCAATTGGACATATATTAGGCTGATATTTATAGCATATATTAGGCAATAGAAAAGGGCAGAGAATACGCTATAATTGTTGTAATCTACAAAGATGAGAAGGAAAAGTTTTGGCCGTATGTGCGCTTTTCAAAACATTGAAGTGTATTAAAAAAAAATTCATGGATATAATGGTTATGATTGCAAAAGTAGTAAATCGATTAATAATTAGACATTACTTTAAAATATTCCCTTAGAAAAAAACATTAATAAGATAATTACAAGTATTATATTGGGACCTACTTTACATTAAACTTACTGGTGCCCACGATAATAGGGTTCCTGGGGAACGCGAAGGTAAAATGGATTGTTTCCTGTTTCGTAACCTAATCTCATATAATTCTGCCTTTGACCAGATCCTTTATTTCCAGCACCATGTTTATCTCCTCCATGCTGTCCACGGCCCCGTTTTTGCTGGTAAATGTTGGAAATACTAAATGAAATAAGTAGATTAAAATGCAATATTGTTATAAAAAATATTAATGCTTACTGTAATTTTAGATCCTGGATTATCACGTATGTTACCAAGAGATATTCTCGGCAAAGACCTTAATATTGATAGAGATTTTTCTGTAATTTGCCGAGAACCCATTGTAACTAAGTATCTTTAAAGACCCAGTACTTTGAGGTTAATTAAATGTCAAAAAATAAAGTACGGTAATAGCTAAAAGTTACGATTTAAAAAGTTATGTGCTTTTTTGTTTACTGTCTTTTAAGGTGGGAGAAAAACAATTTTAAGATAATATGAATCAGTGGTTTGGCAATAAAAACAGAACATTTCAAGTTTGTAGCAAAATTTGTACTTTATTGAATAAATGTTTATTCGAATTAAAATAATTTCAAATTCATAACAGCTGCGTACGATTTTAGAATAGATTTGGTTATATTATTCGAACATCTTATTGTAAGTAGTACTAACCAACTATTACAAATAATCTTATGTGGTAGGATGTCTAGATAGTCAGTAGTTGGTAGAACAGTAAAAATTATATTTAATAAGCGCGCACTTATAATTTATATAATTAATTAACTGTATGGTCTCTGATCTTTTGCCTGTCTCGTATGCAGAGAATTGAAATGGTAAATAAGGCTGTATGGTCTTTGATCTTTGCCTGCCTCATATGAGGCGAATTAAATAACAAAATTAGCAAATAGTTTTGGTCAATTTACTTGTATGTGTTGTACACGTAATAAAATTGAATTAGATATTAAAGTGAAAATAATAAATATTTCATTTTTGCGCTGTTTTTAAATAATTTTCCATATGGATTCTCTATACAACAATCCTATAAGGCACAAAATTAATAAGATATTCGACAGTCACCTAATAACTGATAATAGCGAGGCTCTGTTTACAGTATCAGGACTCTGTTCAGCTAATTCGTCATATACAAGAAGAATTCTAGTAAATGAAATTGAAAAAAGAGATTTAATAATAAATAAAGCTGTTCTCATTGAGTATAACAGAGTAAAAAATAAACTACAAGACTTGCTTAATTCTATTGTTTGTTTAGATGCTGCTGTATCTGATATGTCAAACAGACTTCAAGAATCTAAAACAAAAACTCACCACATCATTACTCAAACAACTAAATTAAAAGAAGAAAGAAAGAGAACTAAGAAAAAATATAAATGGGTCTATGCATTTGTTAAAGAATTTCAAATAGCCCCAGAGCAAATCAAAATTCTTTATAATGTTACACCTCTCACAATGAATTTCTTCAATACTTTAACACAGATTGAAAGATTATATGAAAATTGCAAAATTCTCGTTAAATATTGGTACCAAACACCAGCTTTTGAAATAATGGAGATGATTGGGCTTCAACAAGAAGTTGCTATTGAAAAGTTATATCATTGGACTATTGGTGCATGTCTTCTTGTTGATTCACCAAACAATGCTTTAGTTCCAAAAGCATTGAGTAAGTTTGAAAATAGACAAATATTGTTCTCAAATATTATTGATGAGTATTGTTCAGCACGTAAAGCAACTGTTGTGCAGTTATTTATTGATGTCCTGACAAAGGGAGATGAGAATGGTTCAAAGCCAATAGAGTTCTATGCCAATGATGCAAAACGATATATGGGAGATATATTGGCATGGGTTTATCAAATAATACCTATGGAAAAAGATAACCTTAATGCATTGTTTAAATACTGTACAATTCCTGATAAAGAAGAAAAAATAACTACAGCATTGACAAATATCATGGAAGCTCTATGCCCTTTACTAAAAGTAAGAGCAGAGCTCATTTTAACACCAGATAAAGATTCTTTGGTACTATGGTCAATTACTAATTTAACAATCTACTACAAAAATATTATTGTGTCTATTATTAGAACAGGTCACTTGATTGATACATTTGATGAATTAGGAAAGAAAAGTCACGAAATGTTTCGTATGACACTGGATAATAAAGTGCAAAAGGAATTAAGTCATGGTGTAAAAGCTCCACCATTAGACTTAAATCCATCAATTGTTGTGACCAATTTAATCAGTTTTCTTAGGGATTTATTAAATTTATCTAACAATATTAGTACTGCTGACAAAAAAATTGTAACCAACCACATATTAGACCCACTATTACATGCAATTAATGAAACAGCTTGCCATCTTAGCTCCACCGATATGTCTGTTTATATGTTGAATTGTATTTATCATGTGCAGTGCACTTTATCATTATATACAATTTTGGATGACTATAATGAAAGACTACAAGCTCAATCTGAGGCACAAATTGATACATTAACATCAGAACAAGCCAGCTTTCTCGTTGCAAATTTAAATATGGGTCCTATTTACACCATTTTACAAGAAAAAGTCAATGGTCCTCTATCTGCTATACCAGGAATGGATACATCCACACTAAGAATTTTTTTAAATAAATTTGACATGTTCTTAGTGACACTGGATATATACATTTTACCACAACTTAATCTACTTATCAGTCATAACCACAAATTAGTTATTAAAAAAAGAGCTTTTGAAGTAATTTTTGCCATTTATGACCAACTCTACAAAGCTATACATGATCCCACTAATGGATATGTAGAACCACAAGTTATAATGCGTAGAACACCAGATGAAGTTAAAAAATTTCTTTTAAATTAATAAAGCTATAAGCCATTGTTTTAATTACTGTATTTACTATTATATAGAATGACAAAATGTTTATTTTTCTTCATGTCACCACTTGGTTTTTATTTTGCCTGGTAGTTGAAACAGTACTATTTTATAATGTTGTGGTAAATTTATATTATCGCAGACAAGCCAGAAGGTTCTGGACATCATTATTTCGAATGATAAAATTGGGATTGAAACTTAGTACAAGCAAACTTTAATCTTTATTTCTAAGACATAGGGCACATTAGGACATACAGGGTAGAATTTTTGACGAAAACAAAAGGAATGTTCTATGTTGCGTAAACAACTCGAACCTGGTGGATGTCAGTAACAACGT